>CM067376.1:31611923-31721856 GCA_034510155.1 Eucriotettix oculatus
TGGAGAAAGGGTTCAATATGAGTATTAATAGATGCAATACAAAGGTAATGGAGTGTAGTATGGGAAACAGTGGAATAACAAAGGGTGTTAGATTGGGAAGGGATATTTTGACGGATGTTAAGGAATTCTGCTACTTGGGAACTAGGGATGGTAGAAGTATAGTAGACATAAAGAGTAGGATAGCACAGGCAAGGAAGAGGAATTTACTTACTGGTAATATAAGTGTGAATATTAGGAAATTGCTGCTAAAAATGTTCGTATGGAGCGTGGCGTTATATGGGTGGGAAACGTGGGCGACAGGAGTTGGGGAAAGGAAAAAATAGAAGCCTTTGAATGCTGAAAATCAAATGGGTGGATAGAATCACAAAAGAGGAAGTTCTAAACAAAATAAAGGAAAAGCGTACAAAATGGTAGGACGTTGACGAAGAGAAGGGATAGATTAATAGGCCACGTTTTAGGACACGAGGGTCTTGTAAAATTAGTATTAGAGGGAAGTGTGTGTGGGGTAAGAACAGAAGAGGGAGGTTGGAATGCGCTAAGCAGATCAGGGAGGTTGTGGGTTGTGCTTGTTGTAAGGAAATGGAAAGGCTTGCGCAAGATGCGTTATCATGGAGGGTTGAATCAGACCAGTCTTAGGACTGAATACCACAACAACATAATTTGTCTACGAACGCGCGGCAGTATCATTTAGTCTGTCAGAGCGGAAATATAGTGAAAATATTGAATAGTCTGATTTAACACATTAAAAACTTAAAAAATAACGCAGAAATTACATTCTCATCACAAGCTTGTTAAAGCCTAACTGTTTCGTTATCCTTCTCATGTCCCTTGACCTCCGAGGACCACTTTCTCTCATGACCAATTCATATAAAGTCCACTTAGCACAAAAAAATATCGAAACAGAACCCTCTTCTATATTCTGAGACAACAATTAAAATTATTTAATTTATTCTCTGGCCTAATCAAACTTCTTTAACCCATCGAAACCCATTACACAACACCGATTTACCATTTAGTCTGTCGATTTCGACATTGCAGCACTTTAATATATAGATATGGACTGTTCACTTCACTGGCTCAATTAACCCTTTACGCGACCTCGACCTGAGATATTATTCTCACCAAAGAGGTTATCAGCGCTGACATTTATAATTACAGCACAAAAGTAACGACGATTCCGATAAAAATGAAACCAATGTATTGAAAATTATAACTTCTTTTTATTTTGAAGTGCATTATAAGGGGAAAGGTAAGGGGGTAAATGTAATTTGATAATTTTTAAATCACAGCAACAATCAGAAAAGACGACCCTGCGTATTTTTTTGTGCTATTATACTAATTAAGTCTATAAAAAATTTTCTACTTATACTACCAGAATTGATTAAAACATTACTTCTGCTCAAGGGTACTAATTTTCCTTCTAGAATTGGTCACATCCTTCTCTCATTACATTCAGCTGTCATTTGTCTTCACAGATATATTTGTCTATGAGGTCTGCAGTTGACAAATCGCAATCTTGTTAATGATAATAATGCAGCAAATTTCCATCAACATCGGTAACTATTATTAGTTACACGATTCAATTTCGGGCTATTGGTTCGAAATTGCTTTACTGAGTTCGACCACAGTTAATTTCCTCTATCAAAATGGAAATAAATTGAGTAATTGTTTTTTGAAATAGAATTGATTACTTTTGCTAAATCAAGGTATTTATAGGATTAAGGATATATATATATATATATATATATATATATATATGAATATGAAGACTAATCCTCAGAAAATTGTAACTCGTGGAAATACAACCATTATTCGTATTTAAAAGGTAAATGTAAAAACAATAGTAATAGGTTTAATTGGGGACTTAAAATAATGTACTAAAAGGATCAAAGAAGGAACTCATTCCACGATTAGAACAAAACAGAAGTGAATTAAACGTTTTTTTATTAACAGAATCGACGCTTCAGGAATACCAATGTTCCTGTAACCTCTTGTAAACGTATCGTTATTTATGTAGCTGCGTAGGTTTGCTATAAACAGAAGTACGCGGAAATCAGTACAGGCAATTAAGAGAATATTTAAACTGGGATAAACCGTGTCTCTGGGAAAAAGTTGCGCAATAGTGCATCTATTAAAATAGAGCAACGTTTAATTTTTTTCCCGATCGTCTACAGAATAAACCGAATAATTGCGAGTATACAGCGAAATAACAATGTTTTATTAAGTGAAGATGTCGGCCAGTCCATGAAACTTAAGGAAAATAATCAGACACCTCAACACTATAAGAGTAAGTAACATGCAATTTTACGGTTAAGAGCTACAAACAAACTTAAAACATTATTTTCAATTTTATGGGAATTGGAGCTAAATTGACATGTTGGAAAAAACGTGAGATTGTAAGGAAAAATATATTTTCAGAAAGGAAAATAATAGAAGCATTTGAAATGTGACGTTATAGAAGAATGAGATGGGTGGATAGAGAAACTAACGAGGAAAGTCTAAGCAGAATAAGAGAAGAGAGAACAATATGGAGGACTTTGACCAAGAGAAGTGTCTTGTAAAATTAGCATTAGAGGGACGAATGTGGTGAAAGAACAGAATACGCTAAGGAGTTAAGGAGGAAACGGTAATTATTCACAGAATAGATCAGCGTGGAGAATTGAATAAGACTAGATTACTACAGGGAAAGAATAAGGGCAATAAATAATGTTCCATTCTGTAGGTTCATCAATTTCGATGCACCAGGTAAAGGTAAAACTTCTTAAAGTATCACTGATCTCTTTTATATATCAGACACACAAGAAATTGTATTTGAAAACTTACAAATGATCTTCATTTATGGATCAGTTGTATTATTCAGTCACCGGACTAGTCTCATGCAACACTCCATGCTGGCCTATTCTGTGCAAGCCATTTCATTCCACATAACTGCACACACGTCCCTGTAAAACTAATATTTCAAAGCCTCCTAAGTCTCAAAACGTGGCCTATTAACCTATGCCTTCTCTTGATCAAAATTCTCCATATTATTATCTCTTCGCCTATTCTGCTTATTACTTCATTGTTAGTTTCTGTATCCACCCATATAATTTTGCTGTACCATCACATTTCAAAACTTTCTATTCTTTTCCTTTCTGCAACTCATACCGCAAGCGTTTATCAACCATATAACCCCACATTTCATACGATAATTTACATATTATTCAGACTTATATTACCCGAAAGTAAATTCTTTTTCGTGAAAGCCTTCCTTGCCTGTGCTATCCTCTTTATATCTACTATACTTCTACCATCCCTAGCTATTATGCAGCCCAAGAAGTATAATTCCTTTAACTTCCTTTAAAATATCCTTTCTCAATCTTACACCCTTTGTTATTCCACTGTTTCCAAAATTAAACTCCATTACCTTGGTTTTCTCCCTACTAATCCTTATATTGAACTCTTTCTCCATGACCACGTTCATGCCATTTATTATGGTTTCCAAGTCTTCTTCTGATTCCCCTAATATTACCATATCTTTGGCAAAGAGTAGCCTATTAATCTATCTCTTCTCTTCATCAACGTCCTACCATATTGTACGCTTTTCCCCTATTAGGTTTAGAACTTCCTCGTTTGTGATTCTATCCACCCATCTGATTTTCAGAATTCGCTTGTAGCACCACATTTCGAAGGCTTCTATTCTTTTCCTTTCCCCAACTCTTATCGCCCACGTTTCCCACCCATATAACGCCACGCTCCATACAAACATTTGTAGCAACGATTTCCTAATATTCACACTTATATTACCAGTAAGTAAATTCCTCTTCCTTGCCTGGGCTATCCTACTCTTTATGTCTGTTATACTTCCACCATCCCAATTTATTATGCTGTCCAACTAACTACCTTCAAAATATCCCTTCCCAATCTAACAACATTTGTTATTTCATTTTTTCCCATACTACACTCAATTACCTTGATTTTCTCTCTATTAATCCTTATGTTGTACTGTTCCTCCATGCCATTTATTACGGCTTTCAAGTTTTCTTCTGACCCCCCCATTACCACAATATCTTCGGCAAACCTTAAGGTTTTTATTTTCCATCTGCTTGCAGTTATATTAGCCATAGGTAAATTGCTCCCTTTTGGGAAAGCCTTTCTTGCCTGTTTATGTCTACTATACTCCTACCATCCATTTTTATTATGCTTCTTAAGTAATAGAATTCCTTAACTTCCTTGAAAACATCCCTTACCAATCTAGCAGCCTCGGTTACTTTACTGTTTCCCAAACTACACTCAATTACCTTGATTTTCCCTCTATTAATCCTTATGTTGTACTGTTCCTCCAGGACCACGTTCATGCCATTTATTATGACTTCCAAGTTTTCTTCTGAACCCCCTATTACCACAATATCTTCGGAAAAATTTGAGGTTTTATTCTCCATCTCCTTGCATTTATATTAGCCATATGTAAAGTCCTCCCTTTTGCAAGAGTCTTATTGCCTGTGCTAGACTATTCTAGTCATTCTGAAGCTCAGTGAATAATTTTTTAGCTTACTTAAAAAAACCTTCGCAATATATCACACTTTGGTATTGCACTATTCCGTTCAGTTCTATTTTTGTGAATTTCAAAACGTATTTTAATGAAGTTTCCCTTTTTGCAAGTGTTTTTTCAATTGAATGCGGACCGGTGTAGACTAGTGTAAAGTTGTGAGATAGTGACCGTGAGTAGACGAAATGGAGCGTCGATGTCGTAGAGAGGCTCTGTGATCATCCACGCGTGTGTCGGACATTCGAGTGAAGCGCCGCAGCCCATGGACAGGCTCCGGAGCTGCAGAAAAGGCGACGAGGAAGAAACTTTAATATCGAGTTTGAGAAGAAGGCGGCGAGTGATTCGGTCGGTGTTCGTCCTTATGAAAAATTCAAGGAAATTCTTAAAAAGAAACGAGATAATGCCAAGTCGCATTTACGATTCAAATGTGACATGCCTCCTCACAAAGTATTTATCTCAGGGGGACTATTTCGTCTGTGGAATAAAAGAAAAATTTCCAATCAATTTTAGAACAAAATATCAGATAATTGGCATAAACATTTTTCATAGCGCTGAAATTCTAGTTTCATGCTAATCATGGGGGATTCAGTCATAACACTGGTCCGATTCAACCCTCCATGCTAACCTCTCTAGCGCAAGCCTTTTGATAAATACATAACTAACACATCCTCCCTAATCTACTTAGCGTATTACATCTTGTCCTTCCTCTTCCGTACTTACCCCACACACTTTCCTTTAATGCTAATTTTGCATAACCCTCAGGTCTCAAATTGTGGCCAATTAATCTTTCCCTTCTCTTGGTCTATGGCCTTCATATTAATCATTCTTCCCTATTCAGCTTAGAACGTCCTCGTTCGTAATTCTATCCACCCATCTCATTATCCTATGGCATCACTTCAAAGGCTTCTATTCTTTTTCTGTCTTTAACTCATACTGTCAACGTTTCGCACCCGTATAACGCAACACTCCACGTGAACATTTTCAGTAATTATTTCCTTATATTAGTCTTAACTCAATTTTTACATTTTACGAAAGTCTTCCTTGCCTGTGCTATCCTACTTTTTATGTCTAGTATTCTTCTAACGCCCTTAGATACTATACTTCTCAAGTTAACATCATTCAAAATGTTCCATCGCAATTTAAAACCTCTTTTTTATTCCACTGTTTCCCATACTACTTTCAATTACCTTTGTTTTTACTCTATGAATCTTTTTGTTGTACTCTTCCACCAGGATCATGTTCATGCCATTTATTATGTTTTTTCTTTTGCTCCCCTAATATTACAATATCATCAGTAAACCGTAGGCGTTTTACTTCTTTTCCTTGTAGTGTGATTCCTTTTTAATTTTCTTCAATATTTGTTCTATGTGTAAGTTAAACAGCATGGGCGACAGACTGCGTCCTTGTCTCACTCCTTTCTTGATTTCTGCTTTCTTTTCTTGATCTTCAACTCAATTTACTGCTGCTACCTTCGTTCTTCCTTACTTTCCTTAAAAACATCCCTTCCCAATCTAACACACTTTTTCATTCCACTGTTCCCCAAACTACACTGGATTACCTCGATTTTCCCTCTAAACTGAAGTTAAGTTTCAGTTTATCCAGATCACTCTTAAATTGCGTATGACATCGTCGGTATTTCGTCCTCACGAGAATTTAGGAGGCCTCAGTAATAGAAGGAAAAATGCGAGGTTGTGCGAAATATATAAAGGTTATAAGGGTGAACCACAGGACCTGGAAAGAAATAACAAACCATCTTACGGCGCCGAATTTTATTTCTAAAAATGACCACTCGTTCAAAATTAAAGAAAAAGGGCAACGGAAATTTTAAATTTGTAAATAGGTCAATATGAGATTGTAATTCCTTGCCTGCAGAAATACTGACGACTTTTTCGGGTAACGTAAATCAATTTAGGAATAGACTAAGAAAGTTTAAGTGAGTAGTATTCTTTTAGAATCGGTGAAGTGCAGTGAAGTTATTTTTGTGTGATTCCTTTCTTTCTTTTTCGGATCAAAAACTACACTTCAAAATTCTTCCTTAGTGTTAACTTTTTTAATTGTATTTGTGTTTTTTTGTATGTATCTGTCACCGGGCTAATGCCCAATAGCAGCTGAGTAATAATAATAAGAATAATTACGTGGTTAGCTGTGCAATATTTAAACATATCAGATTGGCTTTAAAAGAAAACCGGTGACTGTTTGTGATGTTTAGAAGTTCCAACGTCGTTGTGAGTGTCGTACTCATCGGTGGCTCGTAACTCGTAGCCAAAAGAAGTTCCAAATATTGTGGTGAGACATCAGATTAGTTTTAAGAAAACTTGATCTGTTATTTGGACATAAAATTATTCGATTTAATTCTTAATATATATTTGCGTAAAATTAATTTTTCGTTTATTCACCTCACAATATAAATTTATTCAGAACAATTTCCATTGATCAATTCGGCCGCCATCATCTGAAGTTGTAGCGTATCGGATGTCTGTCCCCATCCAGAGTGAGCGAGTGAGTGGTTTCGACTGTGGTTTTGATTAATGACCGCGGAAATCTGAGCCCGTCAGAAACGGTGCTAGTAGGAGATTAATTTCGCATTCATTCAAAACGTCTGTCTGTCGAGGACCGAAAATTACTCGCTTGTCATAACAACAGTTATTAATCGATCAAGTTGCAACGAAACTTAAAGTAGTCGCGCTGGAGTTTTGATGAAGAAACTCGCTCAAACGACGACGACGACGACACTAATAACGCTAGAACCATTTAGATTATAAGGAGGGGGCGGAGGGGGGGGGGAGCGACGTAAACGGAGAAGAAAGAAGACCTTTATGAACTTTGGAACTGCAACAGTTTATATAATTACTGCTTAATTTTGTTTTCATTTCAGAACCACTCTCCCTCCTACCATGATATACATTTCTAGTTCCCAAACCTCTTCATATATAAATTTTCTGTTTATGTGTATGTGCGTAATTCTTGTCTTCCTGAACTCATTGACTACTAATATTGATGAATTTTCCTTTCTGTAGTTATGAGGTCACCTGCACGTACTTAAGCTGTAGTTTGACCCGATAGGTGACTGTAGTCGAGATCAAGAAATTTATTTTTAATTTTTCGACCAAAATTAAAAAGTAGGGATTCTCACAGTAAAAAGAACAACAAATAATGCAAAATAGTTCTCGGGTTTCCACTCGGGTGCAGGTGCGACGAAAACGCGACGTTTCGACGACCAAGTGCTCCGTCGTCATCTTCATCGCACATGCACCCTAGTGGAAACCCGAGAACTATTTCTGCATCAACTACACCGGGAAAGCCACAGCTCACTTAACAAAAAATAATCCCAAATTTCTGCCTGGCATTTGACTTACGCATGCTACGTCAGTTCCTTGCGTCGTAGCTTGACATTGTTTTGACAGGTCCATTTCATATTGCTGAGTTTTGATATAGTGTGCGTATTTTATCTGCGTACGTACAGAGTGAATTATTTATCGATTAATTCTACATTGAACAAATGAACAAATGAAGTGTATTCTAAATAATCTTTTTGTGTAAAATTGTTAAGCGCTTTGTTTGAAATATAATTTATATACGTGTTAATTCGGCGTCATGGCTAATGTTAATGAGAGTATAAACATCAAAGTCTAACGAGTGGAAAGATTAAAATGAAACAGAAGCCAACGTTTTTCATTTATATATCCACCAACTTTCACTGGTTCAAGGCTCAACATAGGTTATATAATATTATATTATAAATGTTGTTATAGCTTTCAGTCCTTCAGACTGGCTTGATACTAACCTATTCTGTGTAAGCCTTTTCATTTCTACAAAGCTAATCTGTTCATCGCTTTCCATCCTTGGCCCACTCACTTCCCTCTAATGCTAATTTTACAAGACCCTCATGTCTCAAAACGGGACCTTACTAATCTATCACTTCTCTTGGTCAAAGTCGTCCAAATTGTACTCTCTTATCTTATTCTGCTTTGAACTTCCCGTGTTAGTTATTTTATCAATCCATATCATAATGTAATTTAATTAATGTGACATAAAATTATAAATAAAATAGAAATAATGGCCAAAAATCATAAATAGAAGAATTAATTAATTGTTATTGTGGTATTCAGTCCTCAGACTGTTCTAATGCAAACCCTACATGCAAACCTATCTTTCGGAAGCATTTTCATTTCCTCATGACTATCACAACACACACCGTCCCTACTCTGCTTAGCGTATTCAATCATTTGCCTCCCTCTTCTGTTCTTACCCCACACACTTCCCTCTAATGCTAATTCTACATAAACCTCGTGTCTTTAAACGTGGCATGTTAATCTATCCTTCTCTTAGTCAACGTCCTCCATATTGTTCGCTTTTCTCCTATTCTGTTAAGAAATTCCTGGTTTGTGATTCTATCCACCTATCTGATTTTCAGCATTAAAAGGCTTCTATTCTTTTCCTTTCCGCAACTCCTATCGTCCACGTTTCGCACACATATAACGCCACGTTCCATACGAACATTTTTAGCAACGATTTCCTAATATTCACACTTATATTACACGTAAGTAAATTATTCTTTTTCGGAAAAGCCTTCCCTGCCTGTGTTATCCTACTTTTTATGCCTACTGTACTTCTACCATCCCTAGTTATTATGCTTCCTAAGTAGAAGAATTCCTTAACTTCCTTCAAAATATCCCTTCTTAATCTAACACCCTTTGTTATTCCACTGTTTCCCAAACTACACTCCATTACGTTGGTTTTAAATTATTCTATTTCAGAGTTTTGGCCAATCTTTATTTTTCTTTAATAATAATTGTTGGTCGGAATTAATTTAAATTAATAAAAATAGCAATAATAATTACAATTCATATAAACAAAATAAATAGTTTGTCCCACAGTTAAATATATATTGTAAATTATTTAAATCAGCCTCTTTGTCAATTATTTAAAAAAAATTAAATTTTAAACATTACGTTTCGTCTCTGATGTGAGAATCCTTTAGGTAAAAACTAAGCTGTACACGGAACCTCACTCCATGACTCTTCGGCTAAATTTTTACCTTGAAGAAGACACAAGTTATAGACGAAACGTCACAATGTTTAATATCTAAATTTTAAAAAACCCTGAAAAAGAGGCTTATTAACTTAATTCATTCATAAAAACGTTTGTTGTGTGTACAAAATTTTGATCTATATTTAAGAAATGTTCAGATAATATGTATTCGATTTTGATAACTTTAAAGGAGCTACTGGTTTTATACCATTTATGTCTCCCTTTACTAATAAATTAAGTGTCATTTACCATATGGGTGAAGATATTTTTTAAAAAAGAAATATTGGTATAGTTTTGTAGTTTAATCAGGTTTTTCTCGTGTTACGTTTCCATTCATCTGCAGCCACACACTCAATTATCGCTACTGTTAGATTTGCTGATGAAATATATTGGACTTTGTCCCAGCGGCTCAGGCAAAAATGATAAAACTAGATTTATAGGGAGGGAGTGAGAGATAGAAAAAGAGGGGGGTGGGAGGGCAGTGAGAGAGTGAAAAATAATTATCATATTTGTATGTCTTTGCTAATTGGCTGTGTGACCCCTTGCACATTTATCACGACGCCTTCCGATATCGGAAATCTCTCTGGGAGGTCGAAAACAAACAAGACAAAAAAAGGAGAGAGAATAAATCAGAAACCCGAAAAAAAAGTTGACAACTAAATATAGCTGTATGGCTCAAATAAATCTTGGAGGGAATAACATATTTGCTAATACTCTGGCGGGATACTAAATTAAGCAAAACGAAATAAGCAGTTTTAAGTGTCGTCAACGCAGTAAATTTATATTTAGCAATTATTTACCAAACTTCAGTTATTCAATACGTTTTCATAATTGATGTGAACAGAAAAATAAATATTGAATATTAAAAAATACCGTACCTGTTAAGCAGACATAAGTGCTTTAACACAGACAGTATTTATTTAAAAAATTACTTACATATCTGGAGGTTAGGAGAAGAGAATGAAAATTTCACCTCACCTGAAACAGAAAATAGGACATTTTGAAATGTAATGCTAAAACATTTTTTAGTTGAATCTAACTTCAAGGACAAGAACATAATAGCCAACAAAATCAGATTCTTTCTTTAAGGTGCAGAAAATTTTAAACGTCTGTGGTATAGTTACGCAAAATAGAACAATGAAAAATCAAATTAAGGACAAATAAAAATGAATTCCAAAAAAAACATGGCCAAATATGTCAGAAACAAATATAATTAACATTTAGTTAATATAAATACAACGTTTCATTCTTCCTTGTGGACGTCTTTGGGTAAATTATTGAATTGGATAAAAATAATTTTATTGTGAGTAAATTGGTGTCGCAGACTGCCTACAGATACGGTTACTGTCGTTACCTGATGAAATCCACAAATGTGAATTAAACGTTGTTGTTACATTAACTAAACGTTACTTTAATTTGTTTGCTGACATATTTGGCTGTATTTTTATTTCACTTAATTCCAGGAAATTTATTGATCTAAAAAATAAATAGCATACAACGTTTCTGAAATCATTATGGCTTTTGTCTCGTCATTCAACGACAAACACAAGTAGCATAGACCAAAGGGAGAGAAAAAGTCAAATATATAAAAGCAAAGATATAGAATAAGACGTAAAGTACCATTTTCATAGATAATTATCATATTATCATGTAGTATATGTTAGTAGGTATTTTGTTGTCTTTTAGTTAGGAACTTCTACAGAACACAGACAGCTGTAATTATAATTATAGATCGAGAAAAGAAAGCAGAAATCAAAAAAGGAGTTGGCCAATGATATATAATATATAGAGGACAGGTGATGAAGAGAGACCGAATTATGAAAGAAGAATCATTCTGCAAGGAAACGAAATGTGAACCCGACGGTTTGCCGATGATATTGTGGTATTAGGGAGTCAGAAGAAGACCTGGAAACCATAATAAATGATATGAACGTGGTCCAGGAGAAAGAGTTCAATACGAGGATTAGCAGAGAGAAAAGCAATGTTAATTGAGTGTAGTATGGGAAACAGTGGAATAACAAAGGGTGCTAGATTGACAAGAGATATTTGGAAGGAAGTTAAGGAATTATCCATATAACTAGAGTAGGATAGTACAAGCAAGGAAGGCTTTGCAAAAAAGAGAAATTTATTTATATGTAATATAAGTGTGAATATTAGGATATCATTGCTCAAAAAGGTCGTATGGAGTGTGGCGTTGTGTGGGTACGAAATGTGGACGGTAAGAGTTGCAGACAGGAAAAGAATAGAAGCCTTTGAAATGTGGAATAGGAGAATGCTGAATATCGGATGCGTGGATAGAATCAATAACGAGGAAGTTCTAAACAGAATAGGGGAAGAGAAAACTAGAATGAGGACGTAGACCAAGAGAGGGGATAGATTAATTGGACATGAGACATGAGGTGCTTGTAAAATGTAAGAACAGAACAAGGAGGCCGACTATGAAATACTCTCAGTAATAGGCGCGGCTTGTTCGGTGCGAGGAGGATGCAGGTTCTGACGTATACGTTTGAGGAATTGTTTTCCACTTTAGCTAATAGTTTCGTGAAATTATGTGGACGTCTTTAGGTACATTTGAAATGAATAAACTAAAATACACTGTGAGTAATTTTTTGTCGCAGAAGAAGTCCACATAAGAAGATGTAACGTTGTATTTATATTAAGTAATGCTAATTAAATTTGTCTACTGACATATTTGGCCGTATTTTTATTTATTTGGTTTTTGTGTATTTTAATTAATTACAGAAATAAGCAAAGAAGATAAGGGCTGCAGTAAAATTTAATCCATTTAAGGAAATAAAACTGCTTTCTTATTCTGAGGTTCAGTTATTCTGACGTAGCCGAGACGACAGAGACACTGAATACGGTTTCCATTGTGAGTTTTAGTGAGGGTGAAGATGCCCGCATCGTTTCGAGAGGCCGCAGCAGTGGCAGCAACAACACGTCAATTACCAAATCAGATCTTCTTCACCCTGCCATTGGTATTGTGGAGACCTTCCGTTTAAGTGCCTCAATTTGTGCACAATAAGAGTCTTGCCGCAGTCTTCAGTAATAGAGACAATTCTCTCCCCCCATCCCTCTCAAGCCCTTAACAACCAGTGGAGGCAATTGTTTTTCAACCAAAGATAACTCTCTTTAAATAGCATCAAGTGGAATAAAGAGCACTGTGGGAAAAATAATGAACATTCTTCCCTAAAGGCTCGCATAACGTATCATATAAATTTTCTTCATCACCCTCTTTATTTCACGGCATCTATCCATCGTTTTCTAGGTAATCTACGTGAGATTTTTCCTTGCCATTACTTCATAAAATACTCGCTTTGATCTTTCGTTAACACCATATGTCATAACCAAGTCAACCCAACTAATCTTTAATTTGTTCTACATTTTCACGTGCCGTGTTTTATCTCTGACTTCCTCGTGTCCGGTGTTATCTCTGTATGATTTTCCTATTGTTCCCGTTCAGGAACTTCATTTCAACTTCTTGTATTTAACTTTGTCCATGTCCATATAGAGGTCCTCTTTTCAAAACGTAATTGCCATTTAGTTATTATAAATAAAACATTTCATGGCCTTTTTACGCGACACCAAAATTAGGTACAGTGTTATTGGTTTGTCCATTTAAAAATATGCCCACAAAGATGAATGAAACGTAGTATTCGTAATACCTAGGACGTTGGTTAAGTTTTTTCTGTGTGAAATAAGTTTAATGTAGTAAAATGGTGAATGAAACCATCGGTCACAATTTTAATAAGGAAATCATACTTATAGTTCTAACGTAGTTTTCTGACTAAAAGTTTTCAATAAATATAAAGACGGCCAATAAGTCAGCATTTGCTATTTACGTAATTTAAATGAATTAATATAAGTTTAAATAAGGCCAAAAATAGACGAAAATTCCGTGAAACATAACAAACTATAATTTATAGAAGAAACTAAATGTTTCGGTCCTGATACGGACCCTTTTAAGGTTGAACTGTTTGTTATTCAGTTATTCACAGAAGTTAAGACGCAAAATATTTACAATATAACAAAAAAATTGTAAAATAACAGCTCTTAACATATGCTTCGAATTCACACACTGACGGCTTACAATATCATAACTGGAAGAGTTTAATTTCCGAACCACGCCCCTAAGACGCGATTGGTTCAAATGCTTTTAGAATTAAGAGAAATATTCACATAAATAATTTATGAATGATAAATATCTTTACAGTTAAATTGAAAAGTTTGGACTAGAATGAAAGGAAACTCAGTTTTCATATTAACGACGTCACCGTTAGTAAGGTCTCGTAACGTCTCGGAAATCAAACTCGTCTTTAGCCCTATTCTCATTTAAATTTCTGACTAAGGGGTAATAACAGTTCGTCTTAAGTGTAATTGCGGCTGAATTGTCCATGAAGAGAAAAGAAATTAGTAAACTCTCTTAGTTTTCTGAATAAGACAGGATTTTGGAAGTAAATAAAATCGGACCATCATCTTGACGCATTTATTACCGCCATCTTTGATGGGAATTGCCGATTAATAGCATTCCAGAATACACGAATTTTATAGAACAATTCAAAGTCATTGCTTGTGAGTTTGACTCTTCAGCAGCAATAAGAACAAATCGGCGTAGTTAGGACAGTCTTTTTTTTTACTTCTTTCTCTCTCCCCGAGACAACACTTTCCTTACTTTTGCCGATCTTTTTCCTCCACCCCACCACTTCCAGCACCAGTGAACTCCCTCGGGACCTTTCCACTTGAATGGTCTCAAAACTTGGCGTTATTCTCCCTCAATGCAACGATCCTTAAAGGGAAATCCCCCACGGATGTCCTTCAAGTTCCGCCTTTTTTTATATCTTCGCTGGGATGGTTACACTGTTATTTGTACGGAACGGGAGAATGGTGTGATTAAATTCAAAATATTGTTTCATGAAACAAAATTATGCAATTTTTCTCCATAGATTTTATTACTTTTACTAGTCCACTTAAAAGCCAATTAGGCTACCATTTAAGGAAAAAAGAAAAACGACCAAAGACAGTTAAATATTTTAACAATTTTAGACTAAGAACTGTTTTAGTAATTTTTTGTTTTAGTCTTGCAATAATCATTCATTTTTAATATACCTATGTATTATATATATAATGGTCCCGAGTAATGTTCTTCCTGAAACACTCGATCTTGGCTTTAACCTCGTCACAGAAACCACGGTACAGAGAGTACGCTTGAGTTATATGTTATTTAATTAGTGTTACCTATTTTATGAACTCAAAAGTATCATTATCAAAATAAATATCAAGTACTAGCTATGCTCGCGACTTAGTTTGCGAAGAACTTGGCCAAATAGCTCTTTTCATATTGCCCTAAAAACGAAACAACAGGTCCATAATTTTGATAAAGTCTAATTAATTGAATATATATAAAATTACTGTATCTGTTTTATTTTTAGTATCTAATCTTCAGGGTAAACCATATATCTCGCACTTGGTTTTGAACAGGCTTTCACACGTTTCGAAGCAGTCAGTAAATAAATCACAAATAGCCTTCGTGCGGTTCAGCTGGTGAAATATATCGATTTCGTCCACCGCCTCCCCCGCCATCCTTTCCCTTTCCACTATTCTTTAACTAATGAACTACTGAGCATTCGTCCTCTTCGCAATTTGCGTGTGGCTCTCACAGACGCTCCCTCTCCCCTTCCCACGGCCCCGAAAAAAAAACAACTTTTGTTGGGTTGCCTGCAATTTCCTGCACTCTATCGGAGGATTTACATTTCCAATTTGCCTCACATTCACCCACACACCTACGTACCATTCTGCCGATTTCATCCCCTGCTGGCCGGATTCAACAACAGCAGCAGTCCTCCTGTTGGTGGTCCACAAAAGCCGTTCCATGGTCACCAACCCCCGCCTCGCTTTCCACCCACTCAAATCAGACTGGGCCAATCAGTCTCAGCACGTGTCATCGTCAGAATACAATCAAATTGCTCATTTGCCCCACGCGCCTCTCCATCGCGTTCATCGGATACTTAACAGACAACGCCTTTCATACTATTCCAAATTCCTCAATTTAATTACATTCATGATTTTGCTGGGGGAGGCTTGGAACTATTGCATATTAATATGAACATGTTTCCCAGTAATCGATAGTTTTTTAAATAATATTTCCCTCCGTTTTATATTTCTCAATAAATACAACGTATTAAAAAAAGTAGGAGAATAGAGAAATAGACATTTTATTTGCAGGAAAAACACCCGTGAAATTTGGCCAATGTGTGCCGAAGGTGACCGAAGCTTTTTTGTGGTCCAGTCAATTTTCTCAGTAATTTGAGAATATATTTCAGAAGTTTTGTTTATTGGGCCTGCTCATTGTCAACAGTGAACGATTTGTGCCGTAGAGAGACGCAAAATTATTTGTGTTGTTAAAAATTAATAATAATTTATTTTATGTTGGAAAAAGGCTTTAGTGGGTCCTGCGCACGATTACAACTATAGATATTGGAGAAAATTGCTATTTAAATATGAAGGGGATTTAAGGGTTAATTACTAGGGTAACAACGTGCAGCGGATGTTTTACGTCTTTTCATGGTAGAACCAGTTACAACCGACAATTGAGGAAAACCAGTTTTGTTCGTTGATAATGTTGATATTTTTGCCAATAATTTTGCTAAATGTAGACTTCTGATGAAATTGTACGTTTTTTTAATAACTTCTTCTTTCATAATACAACTGCTCCTCTTTTCAACTACCAAGATACATTTACTATTTAATTGCTCGTTTCTTCTCCCCTCCTACTTTCTCAGCTTCCTTTCACTTCCAAACAACACTGACTGCCTCTCTGCTTCCTCGCTCTTTCAACGTCTTGATCAACTCCCTTTATTTTTCTTCTTCTCACCTCTCAGCCAAACTATTCTTTTCCCCCTCTCTAAGAGAAAGCGCCACCCCACGTGACGTGTGTTTACAAATACTTATTCGTCCTCCGTCCAGCACGGTAAATATTTGCGCTGACGAAAGGAAGGGTGTCCATGGGTAATTTTGAAGGGTGGACGCCATTTAAGATAAACAACCCTATTCTCTTGTAGCTGCAGGAAGACAGGTTTTCCACCCGACATATTGGCGCCTGAAATTTCCACCTCTTACCTGCCTGCACGTCTCTGAATATTCTTACTGAATTTCAATCGTTTAAAATCTAAAAATGTGAATGAAATTAGGTAACTGATATCAGTATGTGGCTACCATATAAGTACTCGATATTATTTTTTTCAATACCTTACAGTATCAAAAAATGATATTGAAACTTTTGTGGCGTCGATTTTATTGTTACAAGTTTTCACTTATCTGTTTCCGGTAATTTATTTATTAATTTTAAGTATTGGCTTCGATGCTAAATCAAAGCAAATATTAAATGTAAAGCCAAAAATTGTTAATGCCTGTGTAATATATTAACAGATGACCAAGTGCTTGATCGAAATCTGTTAAATGATTTATGAAAGTATTTAAACTGTCAAGAAATTTTGAGATTGTGTTAAGGGTTTGCTTACCTATTTTTAATTTTTTCTATTATCAAGATAACTTATTTTTTTCTCTATTTGGTGATAGATTTCAACTTGTGAGGAATGTAGTTCAGTTTAGTTTAATGGGCTTGTAGTGGTGGTTGTTGCTGCAGAACTGTGCGGTGGTTGTCCACTAACAAGACTCGAGTGGTAAAGTGCTGGGACAATTTACAGGCGACAAGTTCTGAAAGGGGTGGACATTTGTCTTTACTTTAAGGGCCGTGATGTAATTAAGATTATCTATGTATTTAAATATATGGATTCACTAATATCTTAACATGTCTTAACAAATAATAATAATTAATTATAAAACCTTAATTTTTCAGATCAACTTTAATTTGATATATATGAAAATTAAGAAAAGAAAAGAATATGCATTTAGTCACTTTGATTCTACTTTGTATTCTTTTCTCACAGCAATTAAAAGTAATTTAAACGTGAACCGAAGACCTGAAAACGTCTTAGGAAGGGATTGAAGTAGACTACAGCCCGGGGTTCTCCTGTCCGCAATCCCCCATTTAAAACCCCTTTGTTAAAGGGGAATTTTTCACAATTTCATACCCTCACCTAACTTGTTACCTTAAGAAGTAAAATACCACGATAAAAATACAGAAGCTCAAATCACTTTTTTTTGGGTAACAGGCTACATGAGGGTGATCCTGAAACAGACAACTCCCCTTTAATAGCATAGGAAGGGAATTGAAAAGGGGAGATGCGGAAGGTAGAGCAAGGTAGCCAAGGGTTAACTAGGGCCCCCGGGCTATGGTTTAAGGATCCTACCCGGTGTTTCACCTAAAGAGATGCAGGGAAAACTCTAGAAAACCTGCATCAGGTAGGTCGGGCATTGGGTACTATTCTCACGCCCTTCCGAATGACGGGAGACGAGTCTGCTGTGGGGACGCAGCATTCCCTTCTCCGTGTCTCCACCAGTTTCAGGAGGCAGTTGGCCGACTGATCCAATGGGATTAGCGGACAACTCTTGCCATATGCTCAAGGTCTTAGACCCCAGTACATATACCTCCTAAAATAGGTGAAGGTGTCTCGGCATATGAGAACTTTGATAAAAAGTACCCAGAGAGAGTGCGAGGCATCCCCGACATGATCAGGTGAGCCCCGCAGTCACTCTGGGCTGAAGCGACTGCGAGAAAACTCCCGCAGCGCCCTTCTTCGTGTGCTCAAATCACATAAAATAAGAGATGATATTATTAATAAAATACTGTTAATGACCGAAAGATACAATTTAAAAAATTTATTACAATTAAGATGTTTTGTACCCTACATTTGAGCCAACTTCAGATCATTAATTCATTGACATTGAAGTTAGTCATAAGTATAACTAAATCACAATGAAATTTGTACTATAAAACATCATAAATTTTGCACAAAATAATTAGATTTTAAATTAGGTCAAGAATCGACGATATTGGATGATATTAGGCAAGCTTAAAGATGTCAAGTTCAGTTTTGACATTGTTGTAAAGTTTATTATCGACGCCTCTCTAACCAACATTGTTTTAAAGATTTTCGACCCTGGTTGTCGAAATAGTAACACGTTAAGATTTTAATTAATGAACTGAAGTGCTCTCGAAATTTGGGGATGAAGGCCAGTGGGAGATTTGTCTCACAAGTATTTTCCCTATATTAACTGCTGGGTTCACCATTGGGAATGCCTCGTACATGTTTTTTAAAGTTCTCATATGCTGAGGCACATTCATCTGTTTTGGGAGGAGTATGTACCGGGGTCGAAGACCTTGGGCATTCGATAAGAGTTCTCCACTGATTCCATTAGTTCAGTCGACCAGTTGATTTCTAAAACTGGAAACCTGCGACTCCACAGACAACTCATCTCCCGTCCTTCGGAAGGGCGTGAGAATAGTATCTAAAAGCCCGACCTCCCTGATGCAGGTTTTCTAGTGTTTTCAGTGGATCATTTTTAGGTAAATCACCGGGTAGGATCCATAAACTTTAGCCAAGAGACCCTAATCAACCCTTGGCTATCTTTCTCTACCTACCGCATCCCCCCTTTTCAATTACCTTCCTCCACTATTAAATGTGAGTTGCCTGTTTCAGGATCACCCTGATGTAGTCTGTTGCTAAAATAAAGTTGGGGACGAAACGTCTTTATTTAAATTAAAATTGTTCTATTTATCACTTTTGGCCATTGATTGTATTTTACTTAAAATATTTAATCAGATTATTTTACTTATTTTATTTGCCTTTCTAAATATATTAGTTGGCATTTTGTAGCCGATTTCTTCACTGGGAATTTGAAACTGTATAAAAATAAATATAAGTACGCCATGGAGCACTTCAGCAATATGTTTGCAAGGAAATGAAAATATGTTTATAAAATAGGAAACGTGAGGCACATTATCGGATTTCAAGACATTTATAAGACTGCAGTACACTAATGTTACTATTTTTATATTCTCAAGGAAGCATACTAATTCTGAGAAAGTATAAGATTGTCATTTCGATATCGTTACGGTCGTGAACAGACATAAATGGACGTCTCCTCCACAATAGACCAACTTTATAGTCACCCCCCCCCCAATTTCGGTCTATAACAACCACTAACTTCACTCGTAGTCAAAGGACAACTTCTCCTCTCAACTCCGTTCCCTTCCTCGTCCCCCCTATCCTGGTAGTCTAAGTCGCCTTCTTCATTCCACAATGGGATTTCCTCGTCGGTGCGGCGGCGAGACCCGAACATTGACCACACAGGCTTAGTTGGAAGCGAGGATTAACCAAAACTACTTTAAACCAATAAGTGTCTAGTTCTTTATATTATCAAAAATTATAAAGTTCATTTAACTATAGTCATCCCATTTTTTAATGTCTCTAGCATATTTCATACATTAATTGTTATATTTAACGGATTGGATAAAAAAGGCATGGAGAGGAAATTATAAGAAATTTTACAATTTTAAAATTATATTTTAACACGAAAAACAACAAATAAATAAAATGAAACTTATGTCCCTGGTCTTTTAAACGGAATTATAAATTTATAAAAATAATTGAATTTATAAATTGAAATGGAAAGTATTATTGATCTGTCTCCCAGGGGATGGTGGAGCTTAAATACTTTGATATTTACTAATTGATTTTGGAAGTAGCTTCTGTGCGTTTCAGTTGACGGCCTTGACGGATATATGGTACTTTTCCTAACATCGAAACGAGTAGGTACTTTGGCGGCAACCTTTGGAATCCTCGAAGAGGTAGCTTCTGAATTTAGCCGCTACTGCTGGCCTTTGAAGTCTGCTGCTGAACGCATCATCCGTGCAACCCCTTGGTTTCTCCTCGAGATCAACAGCCTCTGTCCATCTCCACGACAAGTCCGTAACTGCTACAATCCGTCCATCTCAATCCCCCCCACAACTGCCACCCCTCATTATTTCACAAAACTACAAAATCTACCATTTCCCCTTCCCAATTAGATTTTTTCAATAAGAATCATTCTTATTAGTTAATAATATTAGTTAAAGAAACCGGGGCTCACACGTCTTCCAGAAAAGGCATAAAATATACGAACCAGAGGTTACTGAACCTTCTGTGGGAAGGTCTGAACGTGGCAAAATATTGAAACATCAGAATATTACCATCGTACAAATAGTTATGGCTTGTTGTCGAACGGCCTCTTAATCCCTTAAAGGACCACTCCTTCCATAAATGTTTAGACAGCCGGGCCTCTCTGCTACTTGAGGTGCAAAGAACCTAAACTTTGACCGCTCGTAAATTTTAGTTAAAATATATAATTAAAATAAAATGCATAACCCCTTTAATAATTTATAACGCAGCAGAACACTGCACCACCAACGGTCTTCCCAGTTTTATTAATATTTTATCTTCCTGCAAAAACAGGTAAAGAACACAGTGTCGTAGATGTTCACCAATTAATTTTGAGTAATGCCTGAAGGGTCTGTAATCGGACCTTTTTATCAACGATTTACGAAACATTTTAAAATCTGCGGTCAGGCTTTTCGTATTTGGCTCCTGTCATCTACAGTAATATTATTATTACTTTTTTTTAACATCCTATAATTTGCTAAACATGAGGATTTATAGAGTGAAGACCAAGGTAATGGAGTGTTATATGGAAAAGAGTGAAATAACTAACTTTCGCGAAAAAAATGAAATTACTTACGGGTAATATAAGTGTGAATATTAGTAAATCGTTGGTAAAATTTTTCGTATGGAGCGTGGTATTATGTGGGTGCGAAATGTGGACGATAGGAGTTGCGGAAGGAAAAATAATGGAAACCTTTGAAATGTAGTGCTATTGGGAATGCTAAAAGTCAGATGGGTGGATAGAATCACTAAACAGAATAGCAGAAGAGCGAACAATATAGGAGGACGTTGACCAAGGGATGGGATAGATTAATAGGACACGCTTTAAGACATGAGGGTCTTGTAAAATTAGCATTAGAGGGAAGTGTGTGGGGTAAGAAAAGAAGGGGGAGGCGAAGGATGGAATACGCTAAGCAGATTATTAGGAATGGGGATGTGGTACTTTTGCGGAAATGGAAAGGCTCGATAGGTTAACATGGAGAGTTTCATCAGACCAACCTTAGGACTGAACACAACAACAATAATATCCTTCATTGGATAAAGATAGTACAATCACCTACAGAAATGTAATCAACAATCAAGACAAGTAACTATTATAAAAAGATTTAGATAAGGTAAATAGGTAGGCTAAGGAAAGAAATTAAAATTAGTTACACTATCTGACTGGTGGGAATTAATAATCATTAAATGGACATTTCATATTGAGGAAAGAAACGTCGTGTTAATAAGGTCAATCAATTACTGTTAATAAGTAAAACACAAAGAAATGCCTAAATCCAGACAGGGAATTATTTATTTGAATTGAATACGTTTCGTCCCCCATCTTTTCGGGTCGTTGGTGCAATAACATGCAATATTTGTTATATATTTAATTGTAAGCACTTACAACGAGCCAAGTGTATTTATTTATAATCAACTATGGATATTAATTATATAAAAAATAGTAGAAATTACTGAGGACATCCCGAAAGATGGACACGTATTCCTTTCTGCAAGAATGTAAAAATTTCAAGGGACAATCGTATATTTTAGAGTAATTTCTTTACAGGGAAATTTAATTATGTATCTGCCACGGGGACTTACTCGCAATGTAGTTTAAGAAATTCAAAATATTGCGTCATCATGGGAATATGCTATTGAAAATATTTTCTCATTTTCTTTTTAACGTGTTCGGTCTCTTTCGCAGACTCTGTTGTACTCTCTCCGATTCCATTAAAATAAATTCTCGATTCGTAGTCCAACCCCCCTTTTTTTTCGTAAAGAACTTTTACTATCCATTTATTCTCTCGTGAATTACTAGCGTCGGTTCCGTGAAAATTGGTCTATTTAAATTCTTGCAGGAAACGTCAGTTCGTTTCTAACGGCTCACTTTTTTCCTTCCCAAGAGTAATATTTCCCTGGGCTGTGTTTCCCGTTGAACATCGTGTACCGTAACCGCATTCTCCCCCACCATCTTTTATTGCCAAGAACCGTGTGCTTTTATTTCTTTAAAAAACTTGTTTCAAAGACAAACTCATCGTGGGAAGAAATGTTAATTACATTTATTCCGCAACACGAACAAAATTCCTCCAAAGTTTTTCAGTACATTTTTTTGTAACGGTCAACATTTATTCAGATTAAATTAATTATTATATCTTGTTTCTTTAAAACACCAGAAGAGAAACCTTGCTAAGAGACGAAACGTCACGTAATGAATTGATGTCAATAAATTAAAAAATATCTGACTTACAGTGTAAAAATAATTAAACCCATACCGAAAAAGACTGGGGCTGATAGACGCGAACCACACAGGAAAATTAGTTTAGTATCTCATGCGTGAAAAATATTAACGAAAATACTGCATAGGACTATGGAACGTCACATTGAATGAAGGGTAAGTTTAGTTTTACGAAGAATATAGAGACAAGAGAAGAAATATTTACTTTGCGTCTAATTTTAGAAAACAGGATAAGAAAATTCCGGCCTACGTTTATGTCAGTTTTAGATTTAGAAGAAGCTTTTGATAATGTGATGTGGAAGACACTATTAAGTATTTTGAAGAGCGCTGGAATAATATATCGAGAAAGAAGGCTTATACATAACCTCTACAGAGGGCAGTCAGCAATAATTAGAATTGAGGATAAAGTAAAGAAAGGAGAAATAAAGAATGCAGTAAGACAGGGATGCAGACTGTAGTCCATGTAATAAACATGTGTGGACAGTTAATGTTTACATTATATGATACATTAAAAACATTAATATTCATACACAGGTATACATGAAAGGATCTCGGTCGTAGGTATCAATTTAATCGTCCCCATTTTTCTTCTTCTCCATTTTATCTTTAATCTTCTTATATCCCCCATCTCTGGGTCCCTAAATTATTTTCAAATTCCTTTAGTCATTCTATTTACCTAGTTTCTTGTAAGAAAAGTGCCTTCGAAATCCACTTTTTGACGCTCAAATACAAGCCCTCTTTTTATTTTTTCGAAAAAACGTTTCTCTTCTGAATAAAAACTACATTCGCAGGTCAGATTCTACTTTAAATTTTCATAATTCTAAAGCTTAACTTCCACCCCGATCCCCTTCCACCTTCCATCACCGCACCGCCCAATGAATATTCTGCGCCAACAACTCATTCCAAATGCAGTTAGTGTTGTTCCCTCTTGTTTTCCAGCTTTAATTTCTGACGCTTCATGGTGCGCTGGGTTACATTCAAATATTAATAACAATAAAAACTGCTTGCCGCAATTGCGGATGAAATTATTTCTCCCTTTCAGAGATACGAGTAGATTTACGTCTTTATATATATACGTACATAAATGACTTCATTGAAATGTAAATGAGTAAAGTGTCAGGAATAAAATAGAAAGGACTAGTTTGTACCGACATTTTTGTGCTCCAAGCACTATAAGTGTTTGTATCTCATTAATTTAATATCGCATCTGAATAAGTTCCAGCTAAAGAAACACAATGTCGAGATGTACAAAATTCTTTCCACTAATGTAGGCGAAAAATTACGGTCAAAATTGGTAAGGATTAAAATTATTTATTTATTAAATTACAACACGACGTTTCGTTCCTTTGTTTGGAACCTCCTCATATGTAAAAACAATACTAAAAAAATCCATTTAGCACAAAGATTTATTAACAAATTTATTCTTGAAGCACGGACTGACCAATTTTGGCCGTAATTTTTCGCCTACATTATTCGACGTACAGTCAGAACAATTATAAAATTTGTTTTAAAATTTCTTTCCATTAATATTAATTTTAACTATGAAATACATGGTAGGTGAACCATTTATAAATAATATAATTTATTTAATCTGCAGATGAGTAGTTTTCCATTGATGAATGAAACTACGCTCAATAAATAAATATAAAAAAGTAAATTAATTGATTAAAAGATCAACAATCTGACAATTGTTGTTGTTCTTGTGGTATTCTGATGCAACACACCATGCTGACTTATCTTGCCCAAGACTTTTCATTTTCTCATAACTGCCACATCCCACATTCTCCCTAATCTGCTTAGCGTATTCCATCCTTGTCCTCACACACTTTTCCCTAATGCGAATTTTACAAGAACCTCATGTCTTAAAACGTGGTATATTAATCTATCCCTCTCTTCCCTTGGTCATTGTGCTTCATAATGTTCGCTCTTCCCTTATTCTGATTATAACTTCCTCGTTAGTGATTCTATCCACCCATCTGATTTTCTGCATTGTCCTATAGGACAAAGCTTCTATTCCTTTCGTCTACAAGTCCTATTGTCCAAGTTTCGCGCCCATATAAATTCCATACGAACGTTTTTAGCAATATTTTCCTAATATTCAGATTTATATTAACCATAAGTAAATTCCCTTATTTTAGCGAATACCTACCTTGCCTGTGCTATCCTTCTATTTATATCTACTATACTTCTACCAACCCTAGTTATTATTCAGCCCAAGAAGTATAATTCCTTTAACTTCCTTTAAAATATCCCTTCCCAATCTAGCACCCTTTGTTATTCCACTGTTTCCTAAATTAAACTCCAATACCTTGGTTTTCCCCCTATTAATCCTTATATTGAACTCTTTCTCCATGACCACGTTCATGCCATTTATTATGGTTTCCAAGTCTTCTTCTGATTCCCCTAATACTACAATATCTTGGGAAAAGAGTAGGGTATTAGTTTCATCTCCTGTTGACAAAGATATTAATTTAGATTTCAATATGGCTTCGCGGTAATATTAATAAATACACGGACAACTCCGGACATATATCTGCACAGAAATATAATTTATTTTCACTATTAACCACTTTATTTAGAAGTTGTGATACGAAATTTAATATTTTCACAAAAGATAACGGCTTTATTAATTCCTTTGAAAGTAACATTATTTAAAGTATTTTTTCTGCTTGCTTTGATAAACTGGTAACGTATGTAATCTAGTTGGTGTAGTACAAGTCTGTTGGGTGTTTACTTTAAATGTTGAAGGCATTGGAGGAATGAGTGTGTAATAGGGAGAAAGTATCTATGGAGGTCATAAAAAATAATTACTAAGAAATTTTGAGAACTGTTCAACGAAATGTCAGTCCGCAGAATTCCTGAATTGAAATTGGATCATTGAGGCTGTGGGACAAGTAGAATTTCCTCATTAATTAAGGACTATAACCGAGTTCATTACTTGCTCCGTTTACCATAATCTTTTATGCCTGATTGATGTCGTAAGGTAAAATAATTTTTTTGGTCTGTTATTCGCTCAGGTTATGTTGAGCAGTTTGGAGCAGGTGACTTCATTTAGTGAAGCTTGGTGAAGTTTCGTTTGTGCAAGTAAAGCTTTGTGTTAGGGCCAAGTCTTTGATCTGGGCTGGTTTACCTGTTGCACATGTGATGTGGTTGTTGTCAGAGGGAAGAGGAAAGAGAGGAAATGTGGGAGAGAGAGAAAGAGGGAGGGGGGGGAGTAAGAGAAAAAGGCATAACAAACTAAAATGATTACGCGGAAGGGTTTTCACTTCGTTGTTAACAATCAATTTAAACTCAAAGTAGGCGGAAAATTAACAATTATGGGCATAAGGGAGGGATTAAACGATCTTTTCCTAGACGATACATAATTTATAATTGTGTGTAGACAGTTAATTTGATTAGGAACAATAAGTACATTTGATATTTTAAAATAAATTTCGGTTGTACCTACCCTTTGAGGTGATCAATATTTGACCGTTTACACAATTGCCTTCCTTAAATTAAAATTTCAAAAAGTGGAAACGAAACGTCGTTAAAAAGAATAAAAAACTATCTGTAAGACTGGTCTATAATTTATTTCATTTGATATTATAAAAGTCGTTTTTCATTCTCAGATTAAAAAAAACATTGCAATTTTATATTTAAATAAACTATAGCACAAAAATGACAATCACA
This sequence comes from Eucriotettix oculatus, assembly GCA_034510155.1. NCBI lineage: Eukaryota > Metazoa > Arthropoda > Insecta > Orthoptera > Tetrigidae > Eucriotettix > Eucriotettix oculatus. The sequence goes on from CM067376.1 coordinate 31,638,472, forward strand.
AAAATAACAGTACGAGTGACTGTGAATTGTAAATTAACAATACAGGCATACATAGATATCAAAAAATTAATAAGTATAGTGAATCGGAAGTTATAATACTCGGTCACTTCGCAGGTGATTATTTTTGGGGACGAGCGAAACGCTTCAATTCAAATTAAATTCTTTTTGCCATTCATTGTATTTCACTTATAATATTATGTGAGATTAATTTAATTATTTTATTTATAAGAAAAGTAAATAAATAAGAAATCTATATTGTGACGATTGAATTTAAATCAATAAAAATACAGCCAATTTTTGTAATAATAAAAACCCAAAGAATAACCAAAAGTCATAAATAGAATAATTTTATTTGAAAACGTTTCGCCACGAATTATTTATTTATATTCAACTCTACATGTATTTATTTAATTGCCTATTCTTTTGTAGAGAGCTGAATAGGTCGTGAAAGTTGTGGGATGAAACATTTTCAAATAAAATGATTCCATTTATGACTTATGACTATTCTTTGTGTTATTTATAAATAATAATAAGTCAGATTATTTAATTACTTCACTTATAATTTTAATCAATATTTATGTAATATATTTACTACGTTTCGTCAGACAATTTTTTTTACAAAACTATTATTTTGAATACATAATTGAATGTATTCATTTAATACTTCATGACCTCAATTACAAACCTCAAATCAAAGCTTTTGCTTTAATTTCCTGTAAATATAACTACTAAATATAATTTTCAATTAAATTAAATTAATTCAGGGGTTCGAGTCCTTGGACCGGTCGACATTTTTCCATTCTTGTCTTTCTTCTAAAATATCTCTACGCTCCTGCCTGAACTTCGGTCGAAAGCATTTCATCTTCCTTAAATTAAATGAACTAAATTACCCGCTTTTAAATGTGAGTTATCCTTTAAAATTGAAGTCTTTTATTCGTTTAATTGAAAATTATACTATATCCCTTATTCAAAATTTTAATTGTTTTTCCAATCTTGGTTTTTGGTTAACTGATTAAGTAAAAAAATATGAACAGAACGTCATAAATATATTTTTAAAAAATTCATAAAATTTATTCCTAACAAAGTGGCTTTAGTTTTTATTTATTATTATTGTTAGAATAATCGTTGATATTTCATACATACTATAATACAGAGGGCATTATTAGTTTCACATGATATGAAGAGTAAACAGTTGTTAAGGCTGACGATGTCCAAAAGGTATCAAAAATTTTGGAAATAATTATTTAATATATTGTAAAATACCTTTTTATTAACAGCACAACAATAATTGCGCGTCCATTTAAACACATTTTAAGGGTATAAAGCCTGCAGAAACACGCACAGGAACGCTGAAGTGCTGTCAAAGAATTTTTTATAAACATAATTTAGTGTTATAAATATTATAATTAAATTATTCTGACGTAATGTCATAAGTAAAACACAAGGTATGGCCAAAAGTCAGAAGTAGAATAATTTAATTACGATTGTCTATGTTCTAATTTACACGTTCTGCTACCAAGTTTAATCATAAATTCAATACATAAATTACCATATTCTCCCTGTACAGGAATTTCCCTTTGCGTAAATGTTATCCTCTTCACCGTCGACGTCAAGCATCCATGACACTTCACGTACATTCCTCCTGTTGACCCTGGCGATTATTAATTCCTCTCTCTCTGGGTAACAACGCCACCACCAACTTTGGCCAACATTGCCTGTCTGCCTGGGCAGTAATTAGTCAAAGGAAACTCATATTCATGCAAGAAAGTTTTAGTTGCATAAAAATTGCTATCAACGATGTTGTCATTGCAAGTTTGCATGTCATCTCTGGTTCGCGTAGACAGCAAGCAAAAATAAAATATTGAATTTTAGTCAGGTTGCGTAAATGAAATTAATTATTCAGGAGTAAAAATTGAAAGTAGAAATTATGAATATTTAAATTTATGTAGTTTTCTTTACGAAAAGTGTTTATCTTTGTCATGGGAGCCGTCTCTCTGGTAATTGTTCTGAGAGAAGTAGTATTATCTTTGTTCTGGTGTGCTTGAGCTCCAAGTAGTTAAAACTCCATTCCGTGTTCCTCAGTGTGTGCTTGTTTGTGTTTCCCAGTGTGTGTCCGTGTTGTGTTTATATTGACTTTTGTCTATATACATTTTCTTTTATTAATTTATTTTAAGTTTATTTGTCTTTAATTATGTACTTTATTTTGTTCATTTTTAATTTTTAATGTATGACGTATCCTATTTCCTCAATCGAGGATTAATGGAAACAACAATAAATCTAAATCTGATCAGAAGAAAGTAGGGTTTTGAAAATAGTTGATTAAATATAAACTATTGAGGGGAATTGTCAGAGATAATATTTGAGCGACTCAAAGTGTCTAATTGGCAACACTGTCAGACGTGCGACGTAAGGCAACCTCATTATAGAATGTATGTTAACGGTTTCGTTAATAAATGATGTGATTACATGAAATCCGTGTACGTATTTCTGCTCCACTACGCAAAGAAAACCAAAGGATTGCTGATGATATTGTAGTATTAGAGCGAGAAAAGGACTTGAAAAAATTTATAAATGGCATGAACGTGATCCTAGATGATAAATAATGGGAAAACCAATGGGGAACAGTGGAAGGAAAATTTTGAAGGAAGTTAAGAAATTCTGCTACTTATCATAATAACTAGAGACGGTAGACGTATAGTAGACACAAAGAGTAGGATAGCACAGGCAAGGAAATCTTTCGCGAGAAATAGGAATGTATTTACGGTTTATATTAATACGAATAATAGGAAATCATTATTAAAAATTTAAGAAATTATTTAATTAGCCTCTTCGTCAGTATTTTTATAATTTAAATATTATGACGTTTCGTCTCTTTTTTTAAACTAGTTCAGGTAAAAATTTAGCTGTACATGTAACCTCACTCCATGCCACCGTCCACTAAATTTTTACCTGAACAATTCTCAAATAAGAGAGGAAACGCCGTAATACTTCATATTTAAATTGTAAAAATACTGAAATAGAGACTAATGAAATAATTTTTATATATCTTAATGTCAGAATAATTATTTAATTACGTGGACGAAGGAGGTGCAGAAATGTGAAATGTGGTGCTATAGGAGTTTGCTGAAAACAACTAGGGTTGGATAGAATAGTGCAAGTAATAAGAAGAATAGGGGATGAGCGAACAATGTGGAGGACGTTGACCAAGTGAAGGTATAGATTAATAGGCCACATTTTGAGACATGAAAGTCTTCTAAAATTATCATTAGAGGGAATTATGTGGGGTAAGAGAAAAAGAGGTAGGCCAAGGACGGAATACGGTAAGCAGATTAGGGAGGATGGGAATGTGTAGCAATGTAAAATGAAAACACTTGCTCACCAGTCTTAGGACTAAATACGATAACAGAAGAACAATTTAATTTTTATTAAAATTGATACTGTTTTATAACAAAAAGTCTTATAATTTAAAACAGACTATATAGTAAGTCTTAATATTAGATCAATATTTTCCTTAAACGGCGATTAATGACGCTTGGAGACAGATTTTTTGTTATTAGCTCGCTACTGATTTTAATTTATTCACTTGGAAGTTTGTTTATTTAATATTTTACGGACATTGGATATAATTTTCACGACACTGCTTTCGTTAATTATCTTCGAAAGCTGAAATTAACTCAATTTTCTCAACCATTATTTAAAAAAAAAGGAATCTGCGTTTATTTAAAGCTACTAGTTGCATCGAAAGTGCAATGTTACAGTATAATTGCAAATAGTTTTGTGTTTTTTGGTTGAGTGGTATCGTTTTACGAGTCACTAATTAGCTTACACACCGTCATACTTTGAGTGACGTCCCATAATAGTTGTCCGGACGAATGACAAAGCGTCTGTGTGTGCTTCAAAATAAAGAGGAAAAATGAGGGAATAATTTTAAATTTTTAAAGTATTTTTTTGCATTTTGTTTCAATAACAAAAGTAGAAAAAGTAACATCCTAACTTTTATGTCAAAATGAATACGATTTGGTAGCGAAAATTACAAGGTTATGAAAAAAAATGAAGGACTGTAAATGAAATATCGTGGCTTACCGATCGTAACTTATAAAAGTCTGTTAACTGTGGATTACTATTGATAGTAATTTGATATTATATAAATTTACAGAGTGAATTCAGAGACTTAACGATAACTTTCACTTCAAAATATTTCAATCTGATTTTTAATTAATTAAATAAACTGCCTGAATGCAATTATGAACTGTTTTATAACTACGGAAATTCTGATAGTTTCAATTCGATGACCATTGAAAATGGATGAACTTTTTTACTTGTTTATCTGATAGAATGTTTAAAATCTGATTTATTTTTTTAAGCGAAGACTGAAGTAAGAAATCGCCATTAATTAGTAAAATTTTGGTTTTTTGGAATATTGCTATTTTCTGTGACTTTTGTGTTAAGTTTATGGAATTATGCAGGTTTGACCGATTGTAAATAGGAGGAATTGAGACGCAATGATGTTTCAGGTGGCTGTGTCATTTATACACCTGAAAGGTGACCGCAATAAACAGGGAAGGAATTGGGCTTCGCCTGTAAATAAAAAGCGGAGAGATTGTGAGAGATACTGGGTGAAGGAGGTTGTTGGAGACACGGATAGAGTAAGAGTGAGAGTGGGACATATTTACACTTTGTGAAGGACAGGAGCAACTTTAAATTATCAAGAAGCTAAGTAATTACACTTGTTCTTCAAGTTTATCTTGGTTATCTTTAACATCTCCATTCCCATTAATTATATGGGTTTCTCAATATGGACGGGTCAATGTTTAAAATGAAATAAATTTAAGTGTGTGAGGTAAGAAAAAAATTATTTTTTAAATGAAAAAAAAATAAAATAAGATTTTAGTTAATAACTCTCAAACGGCTTATTTTATTCCATCTCAACATCAACCGGTCCTCACTTTATTACCTTAATGTAATTTTTTACGTCTACGCTGGTATTTGTTTAATACGAGAAGCTGTGTATGTACTTTTGTAAAAACAAATATTAAAGAGGAAATGGAAAATATTTAACACTCAGCTTACTTTATGCAACTCTGAGCTGATTACGTCTCAGTTCCCCTAACGTACGCAAACCCGCGATACAGTCTGCACATTACCTTATACTTGACCAAAATTTCCTGACTTAAAGAAGTTTTGAAGAATCAAAATGTATGACACATACATAAACGGGGTTTTAATGAAACATAAAAGCAAATACACATGAAAAATTGGAAATTTATTTGTGAACAAAATATCGAGAAAAAAGAGGTATCTATAACCTTTAAAGAAGGCAGTCTGCAGTAATTAGAATTAAAAGGTAAAAAAATAAAGCAGAAATCAAGAAAGTAGGAATACAAGGACACATCCTGTCCCCCATGCTCTTTAACTTATAATACAAAAGGTGACGAAGAAAGTTAAAAATGAACATGGAAAAGGAATCGGACTGTAAGAAATAGAAACAAAAACCCTAAGGTTTGCTGGTGATGTTGTGGTATTAAAGGAATCAGAAGAAGACTTGTAAAACATAATAAATGGCATGAACGTGATCCTGGAAGAAGAGTATAACATGAGGATCAATAAAGGGAAAAACAACCTGATGGAGGGTAGTATAGGAAATGGAATAATAAAAGGTGTTAGATTGGGAAGGGATATTTTGAAGGAAGTTAAGGATTGCTGCTACTTGGGAAGCGTAATAATTTAGTACAGGATAAAAGGCTTTCGCAAAAAGAGGAAATTACGTACGGATAATATAAGTACGAATATTAGGAAATGTTTATTAAAAATGTTTGCATGTAGTGTGGCGTTACATGTCCATGAAACGTGGACGATGGCAGTTGCAGAAAGGAAAAGAAAAGAAGCTTTCAAAATGTGATGCTATAGGAGAATCCTGATAATCAGATGGGTGGATAGATTAACTAACCAGTAAGTTCGAAGAGGAATAGGGGAAGAGGACAATTTGGAGGATTTTGACCAAGGGATGGGAGAGATAAATACTCCACGTTTACAGTAAATTTATCTTTAGAGTTAAATGTGTGGGGTAAGAACCAAAGAGGGAGGCAAGAATGGAGTACTTTAAGGATAACTGAGGGTATGAAGGATGCGGTAGCTGTGAAATAATTAAAAGTCTTGCACAGACCAGTCTAAGGACTCAATACCACAACAGAAATCAATAAAAAATCAATGTTTAAATGAGACTTGAGGAGATAAATAGAAAATTTCATAAAAAAAGTTGATTTAAGTTGTGTTTCAAGAATATAGTCAAGTGATCCATTTTGGAGGGCCAAAAATTATGGTTTCTGGTTCCAGGATAATCACCAGAAATTACAGTGCAAACCGGAGTGTTGTTTTTCTTTTCGCAATATAAGTGACTCAATAGTCACTTCACCATTGTGTCGCGCTATAGCGACGTATTATTCATGGATTTTAAATTTAGCATGACTGATTTTACACGGCATGGATTTACAATCACCTTCTATTATATTAAAAACTATTTTAATAAACAAGTTTCATTTTTAATATATAAAATGCTAATAAATGGTTCAAAAACATTTCGACAAAATATAATTTAAACAATATTGAATCATATATAAATAATTTTTTATCAATAAAACATACGTTTTAGGTAATTATAATTCAATGAAAGTATAATAACAAAATGGAACATATTTTAATTTTTGTTGCGTTATGAAACATTGGAATAAGTGAGAGAAACAAAAATAATGATAAAAAGTCAGTAATGGAATAATTACTTTGAAAACGTATCGTCCCCTAACTTTCGGGACCTACTCAGTTTACATGTTTCTGCTGCAACGGCCGGAACAGAAAGTTAATTACTTTACCTATTATCAGAAAATTAGTTTAACAATTTTAAGAAAGTTCATGGTTTACCTGGGACAGAAATAAGGAACATAATGTGATCGTCTGGTAACTGTATAGCAAATTTATATTAAATTATAACAATTATGGCAGACGGATAGAAGCGAGATTTCATAGTTATAATTAATTTTGTGGTACATATTAAATTAATTTCCGCCAGTTTTACAACAATTAAATGAAATTTATTAACGACCAATTTTTATCAGTACAAGTTTCATTTGCTTTAATCGACGTTTGGTAACCACATTTTGGTCTCGTTCATGTAATATTATTACAATAAATTTAAAATTAAAATGATTAAAAATCAGCATATTATTAACATTAGCTATAATAATGAAACTTAGATTTTATAAACTTTGACAAAAGGAAAAAAATAACAAAAAGTTGAAATTTTTAACTTGGATATCTACAAAGACTGCTTAAGGAGACGAAAGGTTGATTAATTTTAATAAATTTGTGTATTGAGATACCAGTTGTTAATTTATTTCATCGTAAAAATCATTTACATTTCATTATTGTCTGTAATTATTTTCATGTAAATATGTCAGATTAGAATTTTATATTTCATAAATATAATACAACGGTTGAAAAAATGTAGTATAGAGAAATATATAGTAGTTGGGGACGAAATTAAGTGATAAAATAGTGTAACATGCAGTTACATTTCCGTTGTGTCCGCCTCCTCTGTTGTCGGCGTTATTTGAGATTTTCCTACAGAAAAAGGCAATTGTTGAACGCGCGCCGTGAACAAGGGTCTGTGTAAGCGCGCGGAAATGAGTCCGACGTCAATTAGTAATCATGGAATGAGGACGTTATGGGTTCGCGAGCAACCGCAACCGTACGTGAAGGGTCTAGGACAAGCCACAGAATCAAGTGGTGAGACGCCGATACTAATTTGTGTGTGATAGTGATTTTCCGACGACGACGAAACGAGTAAGCGATTAACTTGGATTAATGACCACGTCCTGTGGATATGATTTCTCCCAATCCTCATCTAAATAAACAGATTCTTTTGCTTAAAAAATGATTTTGGTAGTTTTATTTAGAAAAATTACTTGGTGCCGAATAAAAATAATAACGAGAAATTACTATCAACGATCTTAGCTGCCATCTTATCGGAGCAATTGAGAAAGAAGAACCGATTTTAGTACAACAGATACTACTCAACAACGTTTATGAAATTCTTGTTGCTTACGTCAGATGATTCAGAAATACAAGAGCTACAAAATATAATACGAACGAAGTAATCAACCCTAAAGAGAAGCTAAATGGACCAACAAAAAGATAAGCTTATTTAACTTTATAGTATCTTTAGGTTTAAGTTTGTTTTCGATCATATTTTGAGTTCATCACATGGCATGTTGTTCTTACAAACAGTAACACATTTATTATAACGTTTAGGTTTTCTGTCATCTACTTCATCTCCTTTTTGCCTAAATCACGAGGGTTGTCCACCTACACCCAGTTTATATTTTTTTCTTCTAAATTATTTCATTTTCCCGAGTCTATTTTCCTCATTAATTGACTAGGGTTTTCTCCGTGACGACGGACCTTTTGTTTCTGGCATCTCAAGAAGCTTGGATGCAAGTGACACTTTCTCCTCATGGTGCAAGTTTAATGATTGAACCTCCACGGGGGTGCAGACTCGGGACAAAACGTTCCTAATTTACGGCCGCAGAAATAATATTGTCGCAATAAATGCCATCGGCGAAAGCTGTCGACGTACGATTAATTGGAAAACGGATTTTAGGGGATTACGTTGGTATTAGAGATTAATTTCTATGCAGTAAATTTGAATTGCGAAAAAATAGAAGCGACTTTAATGTGGATATAAGAAAATTGTTTTTACATGAGGCTTTTTGTGGGGAAGGAGTGGGCTGAATAAAGACAGCATTTTAATAGTACAATAATTTATGGTTAAATAATCTGGCCAAAGAACTAATAACTACACGCCGTTTCCTCCAGCAATTAGTGGAAAATATTGAAGAACATAAAGTGGATATGGTTAACCCAAAGCCAGCGTATTTATGCAACAAAAATATCAACTTAAAGAGCTTACTGACTCAGTCAAATTAAAAAATGAACATCAATGGTGTTACATTGATTTATTCTTATGTAAATCATTTCTGAAACAAGTCTATCAATAACCATTTAAGGTTGTGATTGTTAAGCAACATATATTTACTGATAATACCGCGTCCCCTGTTCGTTGATTCCAGTTTTTAATGCGTTTTGGGTTGGCCTATGTAAATACCATATTTTTAGAACCTAAAATTGTGTAACTTCATGGCACAATTGGTCGTTGCCTTTCTCAACATAACATGATGGTGCATTGCGGCTTTATAAATTGTACCAAATTTATATTGTCGGTCTAAATTGGTTATTTAATTATGTATCCCTTTTTAAAAAGGAAAGACAATCTTCACGTGGGCACTATTGTGATTTTGACGATTAATGGAGGAATGTGACCAATTCTTGAGTCAGTTGTTGATACTGAATAAAAGAAGGAGGACACAGGTTAGCAAGAAGAATATTTGTGACGATGAATAGGTTTTGGGAATGGAATTTATGAATTGATGGAAGAATGTTTGTGTCAACGAGGTTAAATATCTTATGCCTTCTTTGATGATGATGGGTAGTTATAAAAATAGTAAAGTACACAAGTAATTTAATTTTATGAGACCGTCAATATTTTCAGTTTCAGTCATGAAAATTAACACAACTTTCGATACCATTTATAACCGTTAACAGTATTATGGACTTCTTACATGGCTCTGCAGACCATTCAAGACCTTGACTTACAAAGTCGACTGCGAAATGTCACCTTTCATGACAAATTTCAAATTACGAGTGATACGTGGTCAGTGTAGCGATTTTCCAGCAGTCTTAATCAAAGTCTCCGTGACTGAGACGTCAGAAACATCCACGTTCATGCCAGGATTAAAACCCGGGACCACTGTGTTGTAAGGCAGTGACGCTAACCATCGTTGGCCTCCATCTTCTGATCTTACACCACACACTTAACTATTTTGCTAATTTTACAAGACCCTCATGTTTGAAAACGTGGCCTATTAATCTATCCCTTCTCTTAATCAATGCCCTCCATATTGTTCGTTTTTCCTCTATTCTGCTAAGATCCATCTCGTTACTGATCTATACATCCATCTTATTTTCAGCATTCTCATGCAGCACCACATTTAAAAGTGTTCTATTGTTTTACTTTCTGAAACTCCTGCCTTCCACGCGATTTCCTAATATTAACACTTATATTACGCGTAAGTAAATTCCTCTTTTTTTTCTAAAGCCTTCCTATGCTATCTTTCCCTTTATGTCTACTACACTTCAACCTTCCGTAGTTATTATGCTGCCCAAGTAGCAGAATTCCTAATCTTCCTTCAAAATATGCCTTCCCCTATTTCACTGTTTCCCATACTACATTCCATAACCTTGGTTTTCCCTCTATTACTCCTCATAGTTACCTCTTTCTCCATGATCACGTTCATGCCATTTATTTTAGTTTTCAAGTATTCTTCTGACTTTCCCTAATACTACCATATCATTGCCAAACGTAAGGTTTTATTTCTCCTCTTTTCTGTATGAATTCTTTGATACATTTAGTTTTAACTTTCTTCATTGCCTTTTCGATATATAAACTAAACAGAATGGGCAACATATGCATCCTTGTGTTATTCCTTTCTTGATTTATAATCCTTTTTTTGCCCTTGAATTCTAATTATTGCTGACTGCCTTCTGTATATTAAAGTATAAGACTTTTTTCTTGATGCTTAGTTCCCGTCTTCTTCAAAATCTTTAATAATTCATTATTAAAGGCTTTTTATTGATCTAAAAATGCCATGAACTTTGACCTGCCAGAGTCAACATTGCTTTTCTTGTCCCCTTATATTTCGTAAAACGAATTTGATCTTCTCCTATCTCGCACTATAATGGACTTTCCATCCTCTTATATACTATTTCTGGTAATATTATCTTGCATGGCTTACTTTTTAATAGACTCAAGTAATTGGAAACAGTTTTTAAAAAAGTGAGGTGATTTTTTTTAAAGTCTACACGAACTAATTTTTGTTACTGTCTGTGGGTTCATTATAATATATGTCTGTATTGGGGTGTCAGGTTTGTGTATTTTAGGAACTGCATACAATGGAGCTATATTAGCGTACGGTAAACAGAGGGAAATAAGTATTTTGGGGTTAATGTACCCCTGAAGTTTCCATCTTCAAAGTAGCTCTTTACATTTGTCAATTACTATATTTAAACATTTATTGACTTCTAATAGAAAGGAAAAAATAGAAGCCTTTGAAATGTGGTGCTATAAGCGAATGCTGAATATCAGATGGGTGGATAGTATCACAAACGAGGAAGTTCTAAACAGAATAGGGGAAAAATGAATAATATGGAGGACGTTTACTAAGAGAAGAGATAGATTAATAGGCCACGTTTTAATGACACCAGGGTCTTGAGAAATTAGCATTAGCGGGAAGTGTGTGGGGTAAGAACTTAAGAGGAAGGCGAAGGATGGAATACGCTAAAAAGATAAGGGAGGATATAGGTTGTGCCAGTTATATAGAAATGAAAAGGCTTGCGCTAGATAGGTTAGCATGAAGGGTTGCAACAGACCAGTTCTAGGACTGAATACCACAACAACAATAAATATTGTATTATTTTTACAAATACTGTATTGCTCTTCCTTTGGTATAATTTAATCATTTTTAAATAGGTTTCGCGGCCTTTTCTAATATCAAGTGAGAACTAATCCACAGACGTGTACGTAATTACATCATGGTAATTCTCCTGTTTATTTTTTACAATATCATCTCTGCACAGAGATAACGTTTTTAGAAATCCCCAACCCTTCAGCTTTTACAAACGTTATCTGCGACATTTCGCGTAAATTATAATTGGTAGTTTTTCCGAGTTGACGCATTTACGCGGGAGCAGAGGACAGAACGTTGGCTACTTTGGAGTCGTTGACGCGTAAATGCGCCTGCCTGCCACCTGTAAACGTCCCGCAAAACACAGAAGTTGACCCGCCCGGAAAGTTAAGTGCGCTCCATTTGAACTAAACTACTGCATACAGTTCTATGGCGGCTCAAACCACGGTTCCATTAAGCTGAATTCCTACCACGTATCGGGTTGGACGAGTTTGATAACATCGCTAGAGCTTCAAATCAAGAGAACGTTTGGTAATTACTTTTGGAGGGGTGAGGGAAAAATAACAGTCCTTTCTAAATGGTATCCATACTGAATACAAATATAAAAATAGCGAATACGACTATTAAAACAAATATAAAAATTTGAAAAATGGCGTTTTTTAAATTAAACATTTATTACCAACGACGTTTAAATGTACGTTCTGTCCTCTCACCAGGTTGCCGTAATTAGAAAAATAAAATACATAAACCATGACTGGTCTCTCACTTCAAAATCACGTTTTCACCAGAGTTGGAAACGTATTACCAGAAAGTGTTGACAACTTAAATCAATTAAAATTAGAAATATCGACCACTATAAAAGATATTGCAATAAAAATTTTAAACAAAATTTTGGAAATTATTAGGCATAACGTCCTACCCTTGTACATCTTGCCAGTATTTGAAAGGGACTGACGTAATATGAACAAAGATATTACAATACACATAATGACCCAAAGGTTTGAGTAGTAAAGACTGTTTAATAAACCATAATTGAAAATAGGAGAGATATTAATGAAAATATTGAGATGTTTTAACAAATAATATAATCATTTAATTAGTCTTTAAACAACCCGATTTATTTTTCAGTCCAATTCACATATCCTCCTCAGTAGCTTTCGACTATATTGTCATTTTCAACTAAAAACAGATACATATTAGCTTAAATTTACATTAAATAAACAGTAAAATAACATCAGTACCAGAGGATATGTGAATTGGACTGAAAAATAAATCGGGTTGTTTAAAGACTAATTAAATGATTGATATGAAACAGTCCTCTTAAATTAATTTAATTGACTACAGAAGAAAAATAATATAATATTTAACCGATTTTTAAGATTACAGAAATTCTTTAATAACTCTTTTATTTTCAAATATTTTAGTTCATTATCCTATTTTGTAAAAAAAACTTAAACATGATCTTAATACTTTTGATTGCCATAATATTTCATATAAAAATTTTTCATACTAAAACAATTAATGACCTTATGCAGACTTTATTCTTAAAATTTAATTAGTAACAATGTTTATTCATATTTGTATGATAACCAGGTTTTTTTCCCATAGAGAAAATATTTACAGTAAATTAAACGAAGGGAAGTGAAGTTAAGAAAGCATAAAAAATATGCTGAAACATTGTTACTTAATAAATGTAAAGAATAAAGTCTGTAAAAGACCATTAACTGTTTTATTATATATGCCAACTCTACATACTATGATATTGGACAAACTATCTCTGTCAACTATAATTAAGAGACAAAAACGAAACCTTTATGCAAAATCTTATGCAAATTCTCTTATCACTAAGCAGTGTCCAGATGAAAATCACTGATTAAAACTGGATACTACTGTATTTTAGATAATGATATATATTTTTAAAATGTTTATTTCTGAAATGTTTTATATTAAAGACTAGAAACATTTTGTCAATTTAAAAAAGAGTCTTCTCAATTAAATGACATTTTTGATGGATTGTTCGATAGTCTTTGCTAGATACATCTTTTTGTTATTCTTTGTTTTGTATTATTTTTGTTCATTCTATTTGAGTCTGTCTTAAATATTGACACGGACCACAATCTTAGGTCAAGACGACTCCTAATTTCTAAAGTATAGCTCCTAAATTTCAGTACATAAACATAAAAAGACGGCCAATAAGTCAGCATATAATGTTATTACTATCTAATTAATATAAATACGACGTTTCGTGTTCCTTTTGAGACTTCATCAGGAATACTACAAACATATCATTAGAATAGATAAAAATTTTTATACATAAACAATTTTAACATTGAACCCATATTTATTTCCTTAAAAATTTCCTCATTTTAAAATCTATAAATCCTCCTTGATATGTAATTATATGTATATACCTAATACAAATCTTTATGAACGTAGTCCGTATGCTTGACAAGCCATGATAAAAATCATTAAATAATCTCCAGTACTTCTTAAAATAAAAGGTTCAAACACTTTAATAATGTGATTTTTGTGGAAATGATCAATCATCTGTGGAAATCAGCAGCTAGAAGAGCAAAACCCTCGTTTAGTAAATCAGAATGTGGCAGGAGAAAAAAAATCAAAAATTATTGACAATTTTATGAACTCTCGTCATCAATGTGATTTACACCCTTCTAAGTTTCATATTTCCTGAGATTAAGGTTTTGTAAATGATGCAAATACTATAAAATTGACAGCTGATATTTTGTAATTTTAATATTTACACTAAGGACTTTTAAGACAGGATTAAATTATCGAGAAAGATGAATTATCCACAATCTGTAAAGAGGTCATTTAGCAGTAAATAGAATTGAAGGACAAGAAAAGAATGCAGAACTCAAGAAAGGATAAGACAAGGATGCAGTCTGTCACCCATACCCTTTAACTTACATATAGAACAGGCTATGAAAAAAGTTAAAACGGAATATTAAAAATGAATCATATTGGAAGAAGATTTTAATATAAGAAATAATAGAGGTAAAACCAAGGTAATGGGAAGCAGTGGAATAACAAAGGGTGTTATATTAAGAAGGGATATTTTTATGGTTTTAAAGAAATTATGTTTTTTGGGAAGCGAAATAACTCGGGATGGTAGAAGTATAGGAGGCATAAAGAGTAGGACAGCACAAAGTATTCGGGAAACAGAGGAATTTACCTACGGGTAATATAAGTTGGTTATTAAGAAATCGTTCCTAAAAATGTTCGTATGGAGCATGGCGTTATATGGGTGTGAAACGTGGACGGTAAAAGTTTCAGAAAGGAAAAGAATAGAAGCTTATAAAACGAAGTGCTATAGGATAATGCTGAAAATCAGATGGGTTTATAGAGTCACTAACGGAGAAGTTCTAAACAGAATAGGGGAGAAGCGAAAAATATGGAGAACGTTGGCCAAGAGAAGGGATAGATTAATAGGCCACGTTTAAAGACATGAAGATCTGGTAATATTAGCATTAGAGGGAAGTGGGTGGGGTAAGAACTGAAGATGGAGGTAAGCTGTCAGTTGTGCCAGTTTTGCGGAAATAAAAAGGCATGAGTAGGATAGGTTATCTGGAGGATTGAATCAGACCAGTCTTAGGACTTAATACCACTACAACATCTTTTATTTCAATTATAGATGACTGTGGAAGAATAACAGGAAATTATTTGTATGCTTTTAAATGCGTGCCCTTTTTAAATTGAAAATAAATATTTTGACGACAGGATAAGATGGCTTTGTAATGTATTGACAGGTTTTAAAGACATTCGACCATTATTACGTACGAAAAATATTAAGAGGGTATTGCAAATTAAAATTGTAGATAAAGTCAGGCTATATATATATATATATATATATATATATATATATATATATATATATATGTGTGTGTGTGTGTGTGTGTGTGTGTGTGTGTTGAGACACAAGAGAATAAAATCAAAGATTCTGTAGCATAAGATTCCTTGTAACCATATTTTAGGAACATTAGTTATCTCCACTTATTCTGCCTTAGCTCGGCCAACAACTGCCATATTTACTTTTAATATAACTTTTGGTAGCCATTTCAGAAATATAATAGTCCTCATTTTGAGAATTCTTTTTTTAAAATAAATTTAAGGTCTATCCCTTCCTCTGGAAGGCGCAAGTCGCTCAAGTCACACTTGATCAAAAGAAGGGTTCTTGATCCCAACTTATTAGAATTTTACTTAAATATTGTATTGTAAATACTATCCTATGTACGTTTCCTTCTTCGACTTCCTGACGACTACGAGATCGATCGCTTATGGGAATTAGTAATCACCTTCCCGGAACTGTACGCGTTTCTTTGATCGACCTTCCGTCGACATGACATGGTCTCCTTTCTCCAATAAATTTATGGTTTGATAAATAATGGTTTTGACCTGGCCATCAATTTAACGTCAGTCCAATTCACCACTCACAGTGTTAATTAAGCCACGAAATTAACAGCGGGGGCGGGAAATAGCCGAGAAAAAAAATTGGCCGCCAATAACGTATATTTTATTTCTGCGTACAAAATTTTGTGGTTTCCGTAGCACTCTGGAAGAATGAAATTGCGTGGTTCAGGCCAATCGATCGGTTTAATTAAATAAAATGTCCTTCCAGAACCAAAGATGGATGCAGATTTCATTCATAGGCGGCACAAGAAGAGGACAATTCTCAAATGGTACCTGGCAAAGTTTCTCAATCATTGACGTACTTATGATGGGATCTATCTCAACGATTTAGCCTGAAAGGTAAAAGATCTGATTGATTCTCCCAGGAAAAAGGTAAAGCAGACTCTTGTAAATGCATAGTAATTTTTAAATTGTTTTCAGTCTTAAAACTATTCAAAGGACGGTTATGAGCCTCAAAGAAGGAGATTGTTGCGTCAGAGCGCGTGGGCGTGCTGTGAATCAAATCACATGTTTCTTGGATGGGTAACATGTGATTTTGTTCTTTCTGGAACATTCGAGAAACGGCGTTTTGACAATTAGTCAGGAGATGGCAACCCAGTCTCCTGAGCCTGATTGGATCATTTTGAGCATGTGACCTCATTTTTGTAATATGGCGACGGTGATGAAAAATCGCTCCTGAATTAGGAGGACGGCGAAGAGCGTGACGCTCAGACGACTGTTTTTAAGAAGGTAGATGACGGGCGAGGTTGGAGGACGTACAATTTGCAGTAGCAGAGTATTGGCGGATAGCAAGGTATAGTGGATTCACTTTGCTGGGCGATGAGCAGTGAGGGAAGGACTTTTTTTTTATTGATAATAATTTACTTGACCTGTTTTCTAGATTCAATAACAGGTCTGTTTAACAATATTTTTCTTTTGTTGGTACATTTTTTTACATATATATAAATATGTATGAATACAATAATAAAGTATATGCGTATATTTAAATTTGTTTTAGCATGTAAGATCATCATCTGTTACACTAGTTTTATTATTATATTATTTTCGTGGAGAGACTGAAGGAGAGAATTCTTAATTTCTTTGTCTCCTCATCCTTTCCACCTTTATACATATTGTTTGTGAAACAACTCCGGTTTTCCGGTTACGACCCACGTTTCCGGATCTCCATGACGCGTTGGTCGAGTAGTTGTAGGTTCAAACTTTTTTACTAATTTTATACTCTAATTATTTATGGCTGTATTTGTATTAGCAGAGTTATGTAATTTGTTTGAGATAATTACTTGAATAATCTTACTATTACTATAATTTATATTCTATTTTATGTTATGATGTCCATATTTTGGTCCTTATACTCATCCGGTTCCTGGATTTGAAAGTCCGGTCCGATGATGAGTATATTAAGTCTTATGATGTAATATTTAAGAAGGACTGCGAGCCTAGCTGTTACAAATAGCGGACTAACGGAAAAGGCTGGGTAAGGCTCAGATTACCCTGTTTTAGTAGAGACTTACCAGCGTGTAACTATAAAGTGAAGTAATTTTGGAGAAAAGATTATTTAAGTGGTGTAGAATAATGTGTTCTGAACGCAGGACGGAACAACAAATCAACAAAGTCACCTTAACCTATAGACAAATTTGAATTAGTCAAAGTAAATTTATTAATTTATTTATTGCATTTCATGATTAGCCGAACCAAAAAATCTTATCTCCATCTTGACCGGTCTTCTGCATATCCTTCAGAAACGCCAATTTTCTCCATGTCGGTCTTTAAATGATTCCTCCAACTATATGTCGGCCTTCCACTCGTATGTCTTGCATCGCAATTACTTTCAATCAACTCTATCCACTTACATCCCATCTCCCTTCTTAGTAAACGTCCGAAACATTGATTTTTTTGCGCTTTATTTACTTTTTTACATTTTAAATGCCGCTTATGCCTTTATACTTTCTCCTCCATTTTCTTGTTCTTATGTGGGCTCCAAATTTTTCGTAAGACTTTTCCGTCAACAGCTATAATTTCTTACACAAGAGAAAAAAATTACTCAGAAATATTTTTAAAACAATAAAACACTGCTTTTTAGATTAATAATCTTATTTTATTTGGGAAGTGTGGGGGTGGAAATAGATACAGACACACACACTATAATTGATCTGGTTTTGGGGTTTGATTTCATCCCCTTGCGTTTGGCCCCTTTCAAAATCAGTTTCAGTGACGGATTGAATTGCGGTCAAGCTACATGTCAAAACTGTAATTACCAGCTTTGTTACGTCAGAGTTGGGCGCTTAATTAAATCGAAATGCTTTTTCAATTTTTAAGGAGGAAAAAAATTCAACGGCAGTAGCAGCAGCGATTTTGATCAAAGGCGGGACGTGTCAAGTTTATTTGCTTCACGTCACATTCTAGTTGATTGTGCATGGAGGGGGAGGAGAGGGAGGGGTGCAATTGCACTCAAATTTTGATAATAATGTGTCCAATGACTAGTTTAAAGCATCCAGTCTTAAAAAAATAATTTTTATATGTGTATTATAATATATTCAAAAAAGAAGGTACCTAAATATAAAATTTGCCACCACGGTTGGGGGGTTAAACAAAAGACAATATAAGATTTAAAACAATAGACAATATTTAAATTTATTTGTAAATTTAAAAAAAACATTCGAACATGAGTCTTTTTTACTGAAGACAACTGGGTACCGCTTGAGAATGAAGTAGTAGCGAAGGGTAAATTAAAAGATTGGCTTAACTTGGCTGTATGACCAAATCGTTAAATAAGAAAAATTCACAGAATATAAAATTTCATGTTGTTGTTGTGGTATTCAGTCCTGATGCAACCCTCCATGTTAACCTATCATACGCAAGCCTTTTAATTTCCTTATAATTAGCACAACCCCTTGTAAGCGTATTCCATCCTTGGCCTCCCTTTTCTGTTCTTACCCCACACACTTCCCTCTAATACAAATTTTATAAGACCCTCGTGTCTTAATTTATCTCTTCTCTTAGTCAACGTCCTCCATTTTGTATTCTTTTCCCCTATTCTGTTAAGAAATTCCTCGTTTATGATTACATCCACCCATCTGATTTTCAACATTCGCCTTTAACATCATATTTCAAAGGCTTCTATCTTTTCCTTTGGCTCAACTATCGTCCACGATTCAAACCCATATAACGCAACGATCCATACTAACATTTATAGCAACGATTTCTTAATATTCACACTTATATTAGCCGTAAGTAAATTCTGTTTTTTTCACGAAAGCCTTCCTTGCTTGACTTATCCTAGTCTTTAAGTCTACTTTACGTCTACCATCCCTTGTTATTACGGTTCCCAAGTAGTATAATTCCTTTAACTTCCTTCAAAATATCCCTTCCCAATCTAACACCCTTTGTTATTCCACTGCTTCCCATATTACACTCCATTACCTTGGCTTTCTTGCTATTAATTCTCAAATTGAACTTTTTGTCCAGGACCACGTTCATGCTATTTGTTATGTTTTCCAAGTTGTTCGTGTTGGTGTATTGGGTGAAATTTATAATATGTATGGGATGATAAAAATTATACCAGATGGTAGGCCATAGCAATATATTTGTTAGGAATAAACTAATTCTGGATAAAGAAATATTAACTGACTACAGTTTTATATGGATTGGCTTCATCGCCGTACTATGCAGCAGTTAGTATAGGATAAAGGAGAAAGATTTCCCTTAGCGGCTAGAGCAATTGATACCCATTTTTTTATTGACAATTGTCTTACAGGAGCTGCTACAGAACGTTAAGATAAAATTCATGTTCAATAATTAATAGACTTTATGGCAAATGCTGGTTTCACTCTTCATAAATGGGAATCGAGCAATCCAAATGTTGTCTCGCCTGTTGCTTGATGCAGACTCAAAGCTAGAAATTAATATTCTAGGTATTCATTGGAGTCCAACAAAGGCCACATTTTCTTACTATGTAAACCAGTCTCTATGGTGAAAATTCAAAGAGAACAGTTTTGTCCAACATCGCAAAGATTTAAGACCCCCTTGGTTGTATTTCCCCTTGTAGTTGTGTTGGCTAAAATATTACTTCAACAGTTGTGGAAACTGAATTTATCTGGGGATGAGGAACTGGCGGTGAAGGCACAGCAGGAGCGGGATAGGTTTAAGTCTGACTTGACATGTTTATCCGAGATTACTCTCCCACGTTACATTAACTTTATATCTACAGAAGAGATGCATTTGATTGGCTTAGTAGTAGACTCAACAGACCAGTGACAAACATTAATAACATTAACTTAACTTAATAATGGAATAATAAAACCGTTCATAAAAACTGCTTTCATTTAAACCTTTCGCATAAATTCACTTTTCAAAAAGTAAACTAAACCCTTAACCTTTCTTATTGTAAAATACATTTACTTCGACATTTACGTAGAAAAAACTTCAATGAATTTTACAACTCGATAATATATATTTTTATTTACCTTCTTAACGAAGGTAAATAAAAAAAATACTTACACGGAACTTAACAAGAAAATTGTTAAGTAATCTTCCCTAGGAATCACATGATTAACTAAAACTATTAAAGTTAAACTGATATACATTCACTCAATTTGTAACATCATTTCAGAAACTAAAAAAAATCACCATATTTCTATCCCGCCGCCCTTTTCAACAAAGTTCTCGCAATGTCTTACGTTTAAAAAATTCTTCGCCTTTGGCCTTGTCTTCTTTTTATCCTTCCCCTCTTCTCTCCCCCCACTCTGCCCTTTTACAGCGCAGATACGGTTAATTTTCATGAAGTTTATTAATCTCCTTAAAAGTAACTTTGTAAAGTAATAGAAAAAAAAGGCACAGCCAGCTGTGATATGAAATTAACCGGCGTGACCTGAATTTTAAAATAGAACGCCTCAATTGCTTGACATGCAAATACGACGACCATGAATTCAAAAAGGGGAGAAAAAAGGCAAAGTTAAAATTGCGCAAAAGGGGAGGGGGGAGTTGAAATTTCCATTTCGCTTTGAGATGTATGAGATAAATCTATTTATTTTTCAGACAGGTTAAAATCCTTAGAGAAAGTTAAAAATTATTTTAAAATTTTTGTCTGCTCTCAACCCCCCCCCCCCACACTTCTCTTTCTCTCTGTCTCTCTAAAGCAAATTATGAATTATTATTCCAAAACTGTAAGAGGGCTCAATCTTATCTTTTAAGAGTTTGTCATAATTAAAAGCATGACATGAATTCTTACTAGGCAAAGAGAAGAGTGTCGAAATGTATAAGGAAAGCAAGATACATCTTGAGATCAACGCAAAAGGATATATTTATAGAAACTAATAATATAACCTGACAGCGGTCTACTGGTAGCATAATACGAGGCAACGTCATTAACTAACAAATTGGCAGCCATGACTAATAATAATAATAGTAAAATATATTTAATTAGACAGAGTAAGGGATGCCTGTGGAAGCTTTCTCATGAGGTTCTCCCCAGATTGACTACGGGACTCAACTGTCTTAGGAATACCTCCTACTCTCTCTGGTTTCTTTCAAAGTTCTCACATGCCGAGGCACCTTCACCTATTTTGGGAGGTGTATGTACTGGGGTCGAAGACCTTGGGTATACGGTAAGAATTGTCTTCTGATCCCATTGGATCAGCCGGCCAACCGCCTCCTAAAATAGTGGAAACACGAAGAAGGGAATGCTGTGACCCCACAACAGACTCATCTACCGTCATTAGAAAGGGCGTGAGAATAGTACCCAATGCCCGACCTACGTCATGCAGGTATTCCGTGCACCTCTTTAGGTGAAACACCGGGTAGGATCCTTAAACTATAGCCCGGGGTTCCAAGTCAACCCTTGGCCATCTTGCTTTACGTTCCGCATCCTCCATTTTCAATTCCCTTCCTATGCAATTAAAGGGGAGTTGCCTGTTTCAGGATCACCCTCATGTAGCCTGGTTTACCCTCCAAAAATAACTTTAATTAGATAGAGGTGAATCAAAATAAACACTCAGTTACATAAGGAAAACGGTGAAACAAAGACTTGAATAAAATAGGTGGGGAAACAGTGATCGAGGAAACAAACAGTAAATACCTAGGCATTTATTTTAACAGTAAGCTGGGCGAAGCAGGTAAACTATGGCACAAGGAAAGCGTGGAACACCTTGCTCTTTGTCATGAGAACACTCAAGAAGGGGAATGCGAAATATAAAGAGTTGGCATATTTGTCATTAGTAATATGGTGCAGCATGCTGGGATCCGTACAGGATAGGTCAAATAGAATCCTTAGAAAGGGTGCAAAGAAGGGCCGCAAAATTCGTACAAATAGAACCTGGGCATGGGAACGAAAAGATAAAGCGACTAGGGTGGGACACGCTACAGACAAGAAGAGAAACAGCTAGGCTACACATTTGCTACAGAGCTTTTGCAGGTCAAAAACCTTGGGAGGGAATCCGAGATAGAATAAAATAATCAACTCGGAACGAGAGGAGTGATCACCTGTTTAAATTACAAGCAAGGAACCGAAAAACAGACGTTGGAAAATACTCATTCCTAAAAAGGACAATTAATGACTGGAACAATCTGCCTGCAGGAGTACACTACAGTGAATTATATTTCCAGTTTTTTTGTTTTGTTTCTTTTTTTCAGGCAAACACAATACTATTCTTTTTTAAAAAAAATCATTCCTAATAATATGATTCTACACTTATTTATATTGAATATAATTATACTTTCAACTATAGGTTAAATATGGTCCTTACGAACATTTTATTAATTATTGTTTAAGTTCTATGTATCTGCCACCGGGCATCTGCCCATTTGTAGATTTAATAAATACTCATACTTTAATTATCCTTAATGGCTCTTTTGGCGATTTTCAATGTCTTCGGATAAATGAATATCGGTTTTAATCGGACTGCTTGAGCGAACTATGACATTTTTTTTCTTATATGGGAAACGTTCCGTGTGCGGGGTACAACGATAATATAATTTTGGTAATTATAGGAAACCTGAAATAGAATTAGATGATGAGAAAATATTATAGAAAAAGGGATAGACCTATAGGCTACATATTGAGACCCATTAATTTATTATCAAAGGGAATTGTAAGAGGTGGGAATCGAAGATGAAGACCAATAAAAAGGTTGCATGTATGTTTCAACAGGTATGAGGAATCAAATTATTTGCTCCAGATTGATTTGTATGCAACAAACTCGTCTGCAGACCGATTTCTCAACTGCGCTCTTATAAATATTGGTGATGGAGACTTCACGTTCACTTATTTTAACAAACGCATATTTCTATCGTTCTTAAAAATTGGCGAAATAGCTCCACGACTTTAATGAACAACTCTAGAAGCCAGCGAAGTCATTCACATTAGACTTTGATTCAATTCATGTTGACCTATAAACAGAACCGCCGCATTCAGTCCATAAACCCTGTGATGCTCCATAACATTAATTCATGACCGTAATGAGCTTATACTTCGGGATAGTTGAATAATTATAATAACTCCCTTTTACGTTTTTTTAAAAAAATGAGGAGGAATCCCCTCGCTGTTGTTAGGGTATATTTTTGTTACTGTAACATTTTAGGTAACTTTAGAAAAGCTGATTAAAACTGCAGCCTAGAGGGACTTTGTTGTCGCTGTTAAACCGATGGAGTTAGAACCAACATAAACGCTAACTGGTATTAAAGATATTAATGGGCGAAAAAATACATTTAGAGCAATGCGATTACGTGCAGATGTTGGGAATAATACAACGCGATAATATGTTTACATACAGCTTCCTAATTACGTCAGCTTTATTCCTTCTCGATAATTTAACGAGCTTCGGAGTCCACGAACGACCGAATCAAATAGCATAAGTATTTATTCGTTTTTATTTTAGCGTGAGTTTAATAATATCATTTAAAATTATATTTAGATAAATTGTGTTTATAATTTAAAACTTTCAGAGTATATTTATGTTAAAATTACTTTTACTTGTACACTTTGGGAAGAAACTTGTTTCCCTCGTTCCAATTTCTTGGGTACAAAAATAAATGTATTATGTAAACCATCTGTTTTATGTAAACAAGCAAGTAGCCAACTTAAAGAATGAAGGCGTGATGCAAGCAATGGAGGACAGATGAATGCGAAATGAAGATTGGCAATATATCCAAGCTTCCACCTCCTTTTATGTTGCCAATCTTCATCTCGCAAACATGTACTCCATTGCTTGCATCACACCTTCATTCAATGTAAGTTTACGTCTTCTTTTTTTCTTTCGTTTTGGGGATTGCCAGTAAAATATTCTTAATGGCCACCGTTCCTCTGGCATTCGTCTCAAATTTCCACACCAATTCATCCTACTGCCTTCAATTGTATCTAAGATATTTACTGATGTAACCCCCATTTCTTCCTGAATGTATTCCTTTCTTATCCTTTCGGTTCTTGTCACACAGCAGCTGCGTCTCCAGAAATCCATTTACATCGCTCTTAACTTTCCTTCATTTTCTTGTGTTAACTCCCAAACCTCAGAACCATTAAGTGCAATACTCTGCAGATTCTTCTCTTCACCTTTCTTGTAATGTTTTTATTTCATATAATTGAGTGTAACTGTTCTTTTCCAACTGTGCCCTCCGCTATTCTCTGCTTAATTTCCTACTCGGTTCTTCCTTTACTAGAAATATTTATCCCGTCTTCCATTTATAAACCTCTTCCTGTCCCTCCGACTACAATATACTCGGTTTTATCAGAATTTCACGTAAATAAAGCCTCATTTAACATATTCCTCATTCAATTTTCTGAGTATATAGTATGCGCCAACTTCATCTGATTATCAGCAAAATTCGAAGTATACAGGGTATCACTATTTATGGATATTCCCATGGTGTGGCATTTCATTTTATAGTGCATCATTCAAATGTATATTAAAAAGCGTAGCACCCTTGTCTGTAAATGATGGGAGGAATATTAATTAATGAATTAAATAATTGGGTTTAAATATATACATTTATTAATTGTAAACACAATAATTTTAATATGGGTAGTGCGTGTACAAAATAAAAATGTACAAAAATAATTAATTAAAATGGGATTGTATTAAAGATCTCAGGGTATTAATGGTTTGGGTGACCACGTGTAGCAGATCTACTGTTCGTTGACGAACCTGAGTTGTTTTCATAGACGTCTCGCTGTAATTTCCGTGTTTTAAAACTTGAAGTGGCCGGTCGACAATAGCTGCTGCCAAATTGAGGAAACACCGCTTTTTCCTCTTTCTTCCCTTGTTGTTAAGACTTTTCTTCCCTGCTTCCTGGACTGATGAAAGCATGGTCACCGCTGCCACCTCACCAATTTCCTCTCCACCACTCTGCTGCCAATCTCCTTTCGCCACCACCTTGTATCACCTTGCAAAAATCTCCCTCCACCACTCTCCTTCAATATCCTCTACAAAAATCTCCCAAAAATTGTCTCCACCAGCCTCTTTAAAAAATTATCCCCACTTATCCGACACCTATCCCTAACGTGGCAGGGATGGATATTCTCCAATCATATCCCTTGTTTCATTTGGGGAACACACGCCACCCGGTCACCAAATTCCCAGGCAGATTAGGACATTCCGAAACCGGCGACGAGGTGTCCGAGCTTTATGGTCCAGGTGTCAGCCGCACGCCGTTTGTTATTATTCCGAGCCGCCAAGACGGCGCGCGGAAAAACCCCTTCTTCCTGGCTCATGCCGGAATATTTGTTAAGTTTCCGTAAATAATAATAAAAAATTGGACGCGGGTTCTACTGCGCTACATGTCTGAATCCTTTATTTACGCGGAACTCTGATGACTCTATGTTTCTAACTTTGACCCTGTTTAAATTTCCTGTATACAATTTTTTTTATTTGATGATTTTCTATCACCCAACATAATTTCGATAGAGGAACGCTGTCATATGCTTTTTGTAAATCTATGTATATAAGATGAGTTGCTAACCTTTTCCATGTCCTGTCTAATACTGAAGATATTTTCCATACATGACCTGCCTGACTTAAAACCACTTCGAACTTCACATTCATACATCACATTTTCGACTCTATTTTTCAGAATCTTGCCATATATGTAGTCAAAAGAAATTGAGATAGTGATTCCCCGGTAAATGGTACATTCCGCTGCAGCATCTTTTTTAAAGATATTGCTAATAATAACTTTTTGAAAATACGCAGGTATTTGTTGTCCAAAAGGACACAAGTTAAACATTTAGAGAGAACTTTAAAAAGAATTACAGGTGCGGGATTTATTTAAGTTATTTAATTAACTTCAAGCTAAAAATGTTCGTATGGTGTGTGACGTTATATGGGTGCGAAAGGTGGATATTCAATTCCTGTCCTCTTCAAAATCCTCAATAGCGTGTTGCAGTTCACATCGTCAAAGGCTTTTTCTAAATCATCTGAAAATGTATACGAGTAAATCTGCAAAGAAAGGTCTTGGACGACGGCCATTTATTGCCCCCAACATGAAACACCATCGGCTCTAACAGGCTTCTCGTGTATGGCCCCAAATCGGTCGTTATGAACTTAGCTTACTTAAAGCGCGGCTGACCTAAATATGAAAGAAATCGACGAGCGATTACGGTAAAGGAACGTTAACGTCCTCGCTGAGATACAACATTAGTTCCACAGAAAAGGAAAAAAGCGGGAAACGATCACTTCTCTTTCAAGTCACGGATCCTGACAAAGTAGTCAGCCAGAATGTGTAAATGGAAAAGAACACTTACCTGTACTCACATCAGAAACACATTAAGGCATTGTGACTTAACATGCCATGTTTTATCGAACGGAAATGAATCATGGCTGTAAGTCGTTGGGAAAACGTGTAGTCATGGATCCCCCAATCCGTACACTTTACACTACAGGAATCCCTCCTAAGTCGAATAAATACTGTTATTGAATGTGGAAATCTCTACGTAAACCATCTCATCCGTAAATCATGAATAACCTTCAATTATCATATTCAGGAATTAACGGAATATTCATAATGTAAGGGCAAAACGTTGTGTTCGTCTGCCAAGAACTTTAAATTACTTTCTCATATCTTTATTTGGCAATTATAATTGTTGATAATGAAATGCAGTTTGAAAATGAAGAACCTCAAGTAAGAAATTAAAACAAAGAAATAGGAAATAGAAGAAACATGACGTGTGTCATAGTTTCAAAGAAGGTATCAAAACAAGTAGATTAATAGAGAAAATAAAAATAGACGATACAGAAGAGAAGAAAGTAATGACTAGATCAGCCGACGAAAAAATTAGTAAGAAAAGCTCAGGCCAAAAGAGAAGTATTGATAAAACAAAAAAAAGATTTATGAAAGGTTTAAATATAAAAATACGACAAATGAGAATGGTAAAGAGCAATACACACGCCTAAAGAATGAGATTGGTAGGAAGTGGAAAGCAGCCAAAAAGGTTTGCTTGGAAGAGAAGTGCAAAGCGGTTCAAGATTTTATGATGAAAGGGAAAATAGAGACAGCTTATAGGAAAATCAAAGAAACATTCGGAGAGAGGAAAAGTATTAGCAAGAACTACAGGAGAGTGGATGGGAAGCCTATTATGGATAAAGAAGAAAAGGCCGAAAGAGCTGTATCACGGTGGAAACCTAAATCAGTCAGTAATAGAAGAAGAAGAGGAGATGGATGACAAAGAATTTGGGGACGAAATTTTAAGGTCGGAGTTTGATAGGGCGTTGACAGATCTGAACAATTACAAAGTGCCAGGAATTGATAACATTCCGGCGGATTTGATAAGATCATCGGACGAAGAAGCAATATAATGACCGTTCAGGATAATAAAGTATTCTCGGCTTTTCACCTGGGTCAAGTTGCGATCTAAGCGCGACGTTTCGACCGCTTGAAGATGACGGAAAGGCTATCGGCCGTCGAAACGTCCGGCTTTGATCGCAACTTGACCCGGGTGAAAACCAAAGAATACTTTATTCAAAATATACTCCGAGAAAACCTTAGTTTTTTAATAACTGTTCAGGATAGTTTGCGAATGCACAAAACAGGAAGAATACCAGAAAAATTTTGTAAAAACAAAATTATACCCATACCGAATTTGACTGGGGTTGAAAAGTAGGATAGCTTAGCATGGATGATTGCATCAGACCAGTCTTAAGACTAATTACCACAACAACATATATATTAATAAATATTCAGAAGCATTGGAAGTCGAAGCGATCTCTGTGACGCTGGATGTTTTGAAGAGAGTAGCCAGGGTTTCCCTACAGACACTTCCTTGACTGCTTCCCCCCTCTAATTAAGGACCAACTCCCTCGGCGCTCCATAAACGGCACTGTACAATCAGGACCACTATTTTTATCCAGTAAAGTATATCTTCAATCAACAAAAGGTAAATTAAATTGGATTATTTATTTACACAATAACTAAGTGTTTTCAAATATGTAATGTAAAAATATAAATTGATAGGGAAGATTGTTCCTATAAGATTCATATAGTGCTGGTTGCACACATTGCCGCTTATGAAGCGACGAGCAAGTTGGTCCTTCCGCCTTTGGGCAAGTCCTGAAATTGCCACGGTATGCATATTATAATTCTCTTTGACTATTGCCATTCTATCTTAGGGTAGTTGTGAACAATCTGTGAGTATATTTTATGGGGGAAAAAGAATGACCGTGTTAGTTGTTAGTTTAGCAGATGAGAAATTACTGGTAGCATATGTAAGTAAGGAACACATAATATGCATACGTATATATAATTTAAAAAGAATATAACTTAAAAGCAAGGAGAAGAAATAAGAATCTTACGATTTGCTGACGATATTGTAGTATTAGGGGAGTCAGAAGAAGACTTGGAAACCATAATAAATGGCATGAACGTGTTATAGGGAAAGAGTTCAATATAAGGATTCACAGAGAAAAAACCAAGGTAATGGAGTGTAGTATGGGAAACAGTGGAATAACAATGAGTGTTAGGTTGGGAAGGGATATTTTGACGGAAGTTAAAGAATTCTGCTATTTGGGGAAGCGTAATAACTAGGGATGGTAGAAGTATAATAGACATAAAGAGTAGGATAGAACAGGCAACGAAGGCTTTCGTGAAAAATTGGGATTTAATTACGGGTAATATAAGTGGGAATATTAGAAAGTCGTGGAAAAAAATGTTGGTATGGAGCGTTGCGTTATATTAGTGAGGAACGTGGACGATAGGAGCTGGGGAAAGGAAAAGAATAGAAGCCTTTGAAATGTGGTGCTATAGGCGAATACTGAAAATGAGATGGGTGGATTGAGTCGGAAACGAGGAAGTTCTAAACAGAATAGGGGAAAAGCGAACAATATGGAGGATGTTGACTAAGCGAAGGATAGATTAATAGGCCATGTTTTAAGACACGAGAGTCTTGTAAAATTGGCGTGAGAGGGAAGTGTGTGGGGTAAGAACAGAAGAGGGAGGCCGAAGTTGTAATCCACTAAGCAGATTAGTTATAATGAAATGAAAATGCTTGCGCAAGATATGTTAGTATGGAGGGTTGCATCATACCAGGCATAAGACTAAATACCACAACACAACAACATAACTTAAAAAAATAGTCATATACTGCATATGACTGATTTGGTTATTTATTTTCTCCAGTTAATACTTTGCTGGTAGCATTCCTAATTTACTTGCTTTTTATCATGTTTCGGAAATGGTCCTTGTGCATTACTTGTTTGTACACCATCTTGTCTGAAAAAAAAAAGTCAGGGCACTTCTCCTCTCTCACTCAATCCGAATATCTATTCTACCGGTCTGGACGTCCATATTTCAACCCCACCTCCATATTGAATCACCCATACTGCTGCATAGTGGGTTTCGCAAGTTTTTTTATAGTTTATTAAAGTGTTTAAATCTGTCGAAAGTGTTTTAACTAATGTGTATGAAGTCCTGAGAGCAAAACGTTTTACGTTTCTTATTATTAATATTAATTCAAAGAACCTTCATCCGTTTTTAAATCGTTCCTACCATATTAGGATTTCATATCACAGATAAGTTCCTGGCTCTCATAATAATCTTGTCACTGTCTTTGTACTACCAAAAAGTAGCGAATTTCGCCTTCTAAATGCAGAGCGAAAGGCATGAAGGGAGAAAGGGGAAATTATATTAGAGAAATTATTGAGAATCTTGGTCTGGGTAATTACAGTAATGAAGACGTTGGCGCCAAACAAATAGATTGAACTCGGAAGCCACCACAAAAACAATTCTGTAGTAACACACACAGTGGGCGCAGGGAGAGGGGATGGGGGAGGGAGAAAGAGAGATTCTGAAATGAATTGTTTTTTGTGTAACGAATCTCACAATCCCATGTAATGTGATAGCATAGCCGTCGTCTTCATTCCAAACAACCCCTTTGATTCAGTGTTTCCCCTTTCTTAAACAAATGTAAATTTTCTTCAGATACTAATTCGCAAGCATAATATCTCAAATTATCTCTTCCTCCTAGTTTAACAAATACATTCTTACACATTCGTTCATTAAATTCTCTATTAATTTACATAAAAATTAACGATTATAAAAGAAAACAAATACTGATCAAAAATATTATGTGAATAGTTGTAAAACTGAAATCATAAAGTTTCTGGTATATTTTTGATTTCATTAACTGTGGAAAATATGATATAAATTAAATCTTTCGAATAAATACACGTACATTTTTTTTTCAATCAAAACGTTTCGTCCCCAACTTTCCTGACACTTTCAGTTCGCTAATTAAAATTTTTATGTTTCTGTCGCAAAAGATTTCGGCCCCGCCCGGACCTTGTGGAAGCAACAAGAAATTTTAATTAATAAACTGAAGAGCCCCGATAGTTGGGGAATGAAATTTTTAAAACTATATTAAACAGTTGTATTCCTGTCTTTTGACCATTTTTTATAATTTATTTATAATATTATTATAGATTAATTTAATTATTTAATTTACAATTTTCTTTATCTACACGTGAAAACGAGGAAAAGGTTTCCAGATACTACACACGGTGTAGTTATTTTTAATGTATCTACATTAGTTTTGGTCCGTATTTTCTTATTAAAGTTGTATTATTTTGTATATATTTATACACGTGTATTTAACATTTTTGAACTTTCTTAATTAATTTTATGAACGTAAATATTTGTAAAATAACTTCCTATTTCTGTATATTTAATTCTCATATTGAAGTGCATTATTTTCTTACTTATCCTACTTCCTATATATATATATATATATATATATATATCATTAATGGATATGTATAAATTTTTTCAGTGTAAAATTTTGTCTATCCGCAGAAAAGAAAATCTCTATCCCAACATTTCAATTTTTTTGGATTAATTCCTATTTCTTTTTATATATTTAAAATATCACATTCGAATATTCGAATTATAAGTCTAATTATACTTTTACAACTTAAAATTGGTCACTAATTGTGGTCTGAAATATTGATAAGCATGAAAATAAAATTATTGAGAATTGCTATTCCTGGTTGGAGATTCTTGTACTTTGCTTTTAACAGATGATATTTCCAGCAAATAACGAAAGCTTCTTTTGTTTTAAAATTTGACTGTTTGCTATGTTTTGCAAATAAAAACTCGAGCACTGTTTAATATAGATTGAGTTTTATTAAAATTTATTTTTAAATCAAAATCATAGAAAATATATAGTTTTAAGGAATGTATATATAAAAAGAAACAGATTATAATGTCAATGGTGGTGATTTAAACATGGATATTTGGCCCTTTTATTAGACGGTTGATCTCGTAAGTCGGCCGAGTTTGGTAACAGGAAGAGGAAGAGAAGGGGAGACTCGAGATAAACCTATCAGCTTCGTCGTCTGAGAGAGAGAGAAGCAGCATCTGTCTGTCTTGTGTCCAATTCCTCACGTCACAACGCAACAGGGACGAAGCTTCAATATTGAGTTGCTGCAGTGACTCTTGGGTTATTCTTAAGGGGGAAAAAAGCTTGAACACCGAAAATAAATTTGCAAAAAGATGAAATAATGACGCCAGATTTGATGTGTGTTTTTAAAAAGGTTCACAAATCTACTTATAAATTGATACTAGTGACCCTTGTTTCTCACTGCATATGAACAAAAGATTTGTCAATCTTGCGTTTGCGGAACATGCCATGGCTACGAACCACAACTAGTCTAGAAGATACAGTCATACAGGCCAAGGATATATCTTACTGGACTCATAAAGTCCGAGAAAGAATTAAAATATTAAAATGACCCAAAAACTTTAACAAGGAAAACGGCTACGGATTAGCGCGCAGCCGGACAACATGCCTGACAAAATATTATTCTAGGAATAAACGACAAACCATGGGCAGGAGTGGGAGTGACCCTGAACGTCCCAGCCAAATTTAAGTCACACTGTGCACACAGATCAAACCGACACCCCATGATTGTTAAACGACTTTCACTGACCACGCTTGTTAACGGATATTTTACAGGACGTGCTCGGCGATCCAGACGTAACGAAAAATAACAGGATGGACGTGCATTATACACAAGTCTTTCTACTAAAAATATCCAACCAAAACTATCCAATAGCATGTTTCTGTCGCAAAAGATCAGAATCCTAGCTTATTGTGGCCTTTAACCCGGTAAGGAGACACTTCAGGTCGAATTGTCAGCCCTACGCTCTTCATTCTGTGTCTCTCACAATTTGTCTCCGTGAACAACCGTATTATAGGGTATTATGCCCTCAGGTACGGATCATACGCAAGTTTCCATTCCTTCTATTCCAGTTAGTTTACTAACAGAACTTGCAGAGGGGGCGTAGACAATGTAGACCCCCATTCTGGCGGCGTGTGCTTTTTGGGGGGCACCTTTTTTTAAAAATATTTGCCCTCATTGAAAAAAAAAGTGCAAAGTCTAGGCATAACCTTGAGAATTCTCGGAGCTATCGAGCGAAACGTTAGCAGGAACGCCAAGAAATGACGTGAGCTTACAACCAAAAAACGTAATATAATACTGACATATATATTCTGTTTTAGATAGCTTCTTAAGTTAACTAAATTCATTTAATCAGGAGGGATTTATATTTTAACGTAATTATTACTAATTTAATTGTATAATATATTTTGAAAAATATTGTCAGTGTTTAACAAGAGAATCAATTTGATTACGTGTTTCTTTACCTGAAGAAATCCCATATGTAACACATCTAACGTGTTGAATAATGTAGTGAACGTCTCACTTATTGGCTGCTTTGGTGTTTATTTGTCAGTCCCATGAATATGTCTTCAATATAAATATCCTCATCAATGTAGAATAGACGGGGTATTAAAAAGTATGTGGTCTTCGCCTGTTTACGAAATTTCATTACTAAAAAAATGTTACAGAAGTCTGTAATTTAAATAGCACACAAATGAATTTTAGTCTTTAAATAATAAATTAGTCTTAATCTAATCTAATGTTGAGCACAACTAAATAAGAAATTTGGTACGAAATGAAAGGTCATAAATTGAAGAAGTCTGCAGAAACAAGCTAATAAAACCTAGACATATTGGCGCCGGTCCGAGTTTTCTAAAGTCGTTGAGATATTGTTGAGTCATTGGTATAAGACACTTCGTATAATATATTAGCAAACACCACATGTGAATGGTTTCCTTCAATGAAACAAATAAATTGAACGTATTTTTAGCCTTGTAAATTAATTTCAAATACCAGAAACTTAACGGCCAGTGTGAGGACAACCGTAAAAAAAATTTTCCTCATGGCTTGGAATATTGACGGTAAAATTCTTGCACATGTGAGTGATTTGGGTGTGGTATAAAGCTGACCCTCAAACATTCATTTCAGAAGGCGCCACATAAGCCATCTCTCTCTGTAGCCAAGGGAGCCGAAATGTTCCGCGGTACGTTTAATCCTAAAGTCAGGGAACCTCTAAGTGTAACTCGCGCGCGCATCCTTCTCCACACAGGCAGACGATATTCATTCCTGGAGGATAAACCGCAAGCACTGAAAGACACAGCTCTGTGCTCTGCTCGGAGAATTCACAAGTTCGGGCCTCCGTTCAAGGCTATTCCTCTTCCATAGAGTTAATTAGATGCATCGCACAATAGCAGGACATCGAATTTGGAAATTATTCATTGTTTTTAGATTAAGAGCTCAATAGATTTAAGCGTACACAATCTAAATGGAACATAACATTTTTACTGTAAATTTTATTAAATATTTTTCCTTACATACAATTGATAGTTATAAAAACCAATTGTAAAAATAATTAATTTGTTAGTGAACAATAATTTGAGATTCGGAATTGTAAAAGAAAATGTTTAATTTATTATCTGTACTGATTTTAATGATAAAACGCAACTAAGAATGGAAAAAAATCAAAGGCAGTTGGCTTGAGATAAATTAATGCAAACAGGGTTATAAAACCTAGACAGTTTGGCGCTGGTTTGGGTTTTCTAAAGTCGTTGAGCCACTGGTATAAGATATTTCGTATAAGATAGTAGCAATCTTTTATATATCAGGTATAAATTATATTTTATTGTAACGTAAACATAATCGTATGAATGTAAATATTATCACAGAGTTAACAGTAATTCAGCAATCGTAACAATTTCTGTGCAATCTCTGAAGTCCTACTTCACTATAGAATCAATGGAAGTATGATTTCAAACTGATACTACGCCATGACACCTGGATGCGGTGGTAAGTGGGGTGGATGGCTCTTCCCAAATTAAATAATGGATGGGAAAAAAGTATTAGAAAAAGGGGTGCGAAAAATGGAGTTAAAAATTAGGGATTGGCAATTGGAAGGGGGCTTTTAGGATTATGACGATAGATGAAGAGAGACTAGATGTTTTATTGATAGAGAGACAATTAAAAAGTATCTCAATGTAAATAAAGTTTTAGTTACATTTAAGCGTTATTTCGCGTTTAACAGACTACATCAGAGAAAACTAATAATTTGGAGCTAATCAGGGCCAAGATGATATATCTGTCAGGAATTATATAATACTTAATTTAACTAACAGTTTAATTTAACTATGATAATTTTGATTAGCTAATAAATATTTCAAATGTTTTATACATTAAAGACCAGGCCGCATCACCCAATTTTGTTCTTTGAAGTTGTACATATGTGTCTGCACTTATTATATCGTATTTATCAGACCGAAGAGATTGCTCAAGCATCTATAAGCTTATAAATATAATTGATTGTTTCTTTGTGTATGTGCTTATTTACAGTATCAGAAAATATTTTGATTCGATTAAGACCCCGAGTCATTCCGGTGGTTATGACGCCAGTAATTTTTCAAAAATTATCGGATTCACGTGTTGGCAAAGATATTACAATGGGTTAATGCACATTAAACTACCGGGCATCGCTGGGCACTCTACTAAACAACCAATCAACGTCTACAATTTAATTCCTTACACAGACTGACTCTTTGTCTCCTACGAAACGTTGTGGGTTAAACATTACATTTCTGAACTTAGTATTCATGTTATAAAATAGATTAAATACAGAAAATATCTATTTCGTTCTTTATTTATATATTTATTAATACTTGAATAAAAACAATTTTAATACAATGTTTTGCGACAAAAAGGTATAGAATGTTTTACAAAACTGCGACAATGATTTCTCATTGGACGAGTGAGCGTACATAGGAACAGGAATCGATAAAATGTAGCTTACCCTGGAAGAATCCATAAAAAATCCTGCCATCCTCGAAAAGGAATGTGCCGAGGCCTGCAAAACAGAATCCATATCACTGCAGTGGACCTTTAATTTTTTTTGAGGTTACAGAAGTTACATTCAAATTCAATGCAATTTTATTTAAGTTTCTTCACGTTATGAAGCAGCAGAACTTCCGTAATTTATTTATTTACATTTCTGTCTGTTTATGTATGTGTGTGCGTGTCTTACTTTCAGGTCTATGCTTTATGCACTTCATACTTTATTATATTTAGTACTATTTCAATAGTATCTCCACTCGTCCAGTTATATTAGTTTATGACTAATACAACCAATAAATAAGTCTATAAGAACCATTGTGAAGGTATTCAGTTTAAATACTGGTCTGATGTGACACTCCGTGCTAACTTTATAGCGTAAGCCTTTTCATTTCTACATAGCTACCACGTACTACATAATCTACTTAGCGTACTTCACCATTTCTCTCCCACTTTTCTTTTACCCCACACATTTCCTTCTAATAATAATTTTTCAAAACCCCTCATGTCGGCCTGTCAATCTATCCCTTCTCTTGGTCATGGTCATCCAAAGTGTTTGCTCTTCCCCTATTCTGCTTAGAATCTCCTGGTCAGTTACACTATCCACCCATCTGATTTTCAGAATTCTCCTATAGCACATTTCAAAAGTTTCTATTCTTTCCTTTCTAAAATTCCTATCGTCCACGTTTTACCCCCATATAACACCCTAACATTTATAATTTCTTAACAGTTATACGAATATTAGCCGTAAATAATTTGATCTGTTTGGAGAAAGCTTTTCTGGCCTGTGCTATCCCACTTACTATGTCTACTATTGTTCTGCCATCCCTTGTTATTAGGCTGCCCAAGTAGCAGAATTCCTCAACTTCCTTCAAAATATCCCTTCCCAATCTAGCGCCCTTTGTTATTCCACTGTTTCCCATGCTACACTCCATTAACTTGGTTTTCCCACTATTAATCCTCATCGTGAACTCTTTCTCCAGGACTCGTTCATGCCGTTTATTATGGTTTCCAAGTCTTCTTATGACTCTTCTAATACTACAATATCGTCGGCAAATCGTAAGGTTTTTAATTCTTCTCCTTGCTTTAAAGTTATTTTCTTTCTTAATTATATAAACGTATGCGTATTACGTGTTCCTTACTTACATACGATTTTTTTATTCCTGTTTCCTGCTCTGAGTTCCATTATCTTGGTTTTCCTCTATTGATTCTATTGTATTCTTCCTCCAGGATCACGTTCATGCCATTTATTATGGTTTCCAAGTCGTCTTCTGACTCCCCTACTACCACATTATCATTAGCAAACATTAGGATTTCTATATCTTCTCCTTGCAGTTTGATTCCCTTTTTATATTCATTTTTACCTTTCTTCGTCGCCTGTTTTATACATAAGTTAAAGAGTGACAGACCACATGCTTGATTTGTGCTTTTTTCCTTGCCGTTGAATTAGTCCTCACTGCCAACTTCAGTGGTTATGGATAACTCTTATTTCTTCATACGGTAATCCTGTCATCTTAAAAATCCTTACTACTTTTATATCAAACGCTTTTTCTAAATCTGCAAATGTCATGAACGTTGGCTTTTCTTTCCTATCCCGTCTACTAAAATTAGACGCAGAATCAATATTATTTCTCTTGTCCCCACATTCTTCCTAAAAACAAACTTATCTTGTCCTTACTCGCATTCTATTTGACATTCCATTGTCCTCTATATTAGTTTCTTTAATATTTTGCTTGCTTCAGATACTAAACTAATTGTTCAGTGTTGCTCGCATCTACCAACCACAACATTATTCTCTATAGGGATAATTATGTTGTTCCTAATATCATTACAATGTGTGATCTGTGAGTGAGAACCCTATCAAACTACAACCTTAAATTTTTCCCCTAACTCTTCACATTCCACCTCCTCTTATTCTTCTATTACTGACTGATTTAGATTTCCGCCGTGATACTAATCCTCTAGATATTCCTTCTATCTTTCCGCCTTTTCTTCTTTATCTAGAATTGTCTTCACATCTGCTTTCTTGATGTGCATTTTTACCTCCGTAAGTTCTTTAATTTTACAATAAGCCGCATCTATTTTTCCTTTCACCATGAAATCTTCAACTGCTTTGCATTTCTCTTGGAAGCAAGGCTCTTTGGCTGCTTTTTATTTCATATCTATCTCATTCTTTTAACGTCTTTACTACTCTTCACCATTTCTCGCCTTTTTACATTTTCTCTTTTCATCAATAATTTTTATTTATTTTTTTAATCATTGATGCTTTCCTATTGATCTGAGCTACTCTTCCCACAATTTTTCCAGCTAATCTAGTCATTTTTTTCTACAAGAGTGCTCATTTCAATTCTATATTGTTTCTTTCTCCATTAATCCATTCATAATTTATTCTTTGAATATCTGAAGCACCGCCACTTGTTTCATTTATTGTAACTTCCATCCATTTTTTATTCCTTTCCTGCGTTTCTCCAGTTACAGCCTGTTTTTCGTAATCAAGTGATCACACTTCTGATCTACTTCTGGGTTGGTTTTGCAGTCCTGTATATGTACCTCACCATTATGTAGTCCAGTCTTTCAAAAATTATGAAACAGAAAAAAAGAACAAATAACGTTTGTATAAAAGTGAAACGCGCTCTTTTCCTCTTAAATAATATTAGCTTCGAATTAAATATTATTCTAGGCTAATACCAATAAGTACCGGAGCACTGCGAAGCACACATATAATGTATACAGAATAAATTATGTGAACCCCGTCAAATCTCCGAATCGACGACAAAATAGTAGTAGAGATTTATTTCGCAACTTTGTTTGGGTCCCTCTCAGTCTCGTCTTGGAAACCATTTATCCCGGACAGCGTTCGCCACTGCGGATGAATTGGATCCAGAGTTAATGTAACGACGCCCCGGGCTTACCTTCACTTCTTCGTTTCCTCTCTCCTTATTTTTAAAGCTTTCCCGCCGCCGCCCCCGCTCGTCCTCGTGCCAGACTGATAACAGGCTGGGGCAGTGAAGAGGTTATAACCCCCCGACACTAAAGCCGACACACAAAGTTCGCCCTTGCTTTATGAGCCATTGTGTA
This sequence comes from Eucriotettix oculatus, assembly GCA_034510155.1. Lineage (NCBI taxonomy): Eukaryota > Metazoa > Arthropoda > Insecta > Orthoptera > Tetrigidae > Eucriotettix > Eucriotettix oculatus. Next base: position 31,677,224 of record CM067376.1, read on the forward strand.
GAATGGCACTAGTTACGGAATACGGCCAGGACGAGATTTGTTCCATCGTCGCTCTACAGTTCACGGTCTGCTGTAATCTCGCCTCTCCTCTCTTCTCCCTGATATACTTTCAGAGGTGACGATTGTGTGACGTCATATATACGGCCCAAAACTGCCTCCAAGAAAATGAGCAACAACACATATTATATTTCCCCCTGTGTCGAAACCAGATAGAGACTTATTCCAATAAATGTGACTGTCTCCCTTTGAATGGTCAAAGGTTCCCGGTACCAACCTAACACCAACGTAATAGGGTCTTTCCATCCCAAGTGGTCTAATTTTCAAAATTACTCATACTTGACCCTAACAGAATTGATTCAAATTTGGCATGAATGAAGATCCATATGTTTATATCTAATGACATCCGAAATTTTAGATCGTAATATGTAATAGAAACGTAAATTATAGTGTTCTGTTGGAAAGCCTGTCAATCACGGTCCCAAGAAAAACCAGCAAGGAATCCCCATTTTTTATTTCATTTTGGCAAGACTGAGTCAAAAACTGCTTTTAAAATCTTACTCCTGCAGAGCACTGAATGAGGAAATCAGTTTTCCCCTTCCAAATAAATGAACGAAAATTCTAATATTTCCCCTTCAGATTTTATCTCACGCTTTCATACATTTTTCTGGAACAGGATATAGGTTTTCTACGGCAAAATTGATGATGTTGTGGTATTCAATCCTAAGACTTACCTTATGCAACTTTCCATGCTAACCTATCTTACGCATGCCTTTGCATTTCCGGGTGACTACCACATTCTCCCTAACCTAATTATCGTATTCCATCCTTGCACTCCCTCTTCTGTTCTTACCTTCACACTTCCCTCTAATGCTAATTTTTCAATACCCTCATGTCTCAAAACGTGGCCTATTAATCTATCCCTTCTCTTGGTCCTCCATATTGCTCGCTTTTCCCCTATTCTGCATTCCCCTACAGTACAACATTTTAAAGGCTTCTATTCTTTTTCTTTCCCCAACTCCTATCGTCCACGTTTCGCACCCATACAACGCAACACTCCATACGGACATTTTTAGCATCGATTTCCCAATTCTCAATAGTAAATTCCTCTTTTGTGCGAAATCTCTTCTTGCCTGTGCTATCCTACTCTTTATGTCTGCGTAAGTAACAGAGTTCCTCAATTACCTTCAAAAAATCGCTTCCTAATCAAACACTCTTTGTTATTTCATTGATTCCCAGACTACACTCCATGACATTGGTTTTCCCTCAATTAATCCTCATATTTAACTATTTCTCCAGGACCACGTTCATGCCATTTATTATGGTTTCCAAGTTATCTTTTCCATATTCCATATTCCATATTCCGATTTACCTTTCCTCCTGGTCTGTTAAAGTAAAACAATATGTTAGTTACTTACTGCGGACAGTTCATGAAATATGTTTCTGCCAAACGTGTAAGCACTGGCCCTTATACTAAGCTGTAATGATATTTGGCTGCTTTTGGATTTTTTCTGTTGAATTATTATACTATTTATTTATTTTTTAAATTTTAGAAGTTTATTTTAAGACTAAATTTTGTTTACAAAATTAAGGACAATTTTTAATTTAATGTAATGAGCTCTTTCTCCCTGGTTTACTATCTCGTGGGGATATATAGGCAAAGATTTTGGTGGTTTATATGCGTGAAAGTTTCTGTAATCGAAATTTCTAACTTAACTTTGTCCAGTAAATTTTCTCCTTCGCGTGAACGTTTCTTCAAGTTTTACTCTCCTGTAACACTTTGCTCCGCTTTTTGTTACACTGCACTATCACTTCTCGTACTTCCTGCATAGAATTATATCACGGCTGCTTGCAATTTTCTCCTGTTTTATTTGACTTAAATATAATCATTTCGCTTGCTTTGTTCACTCTTCCTTCTCGCTCGTCCTCAAAAAGTGTCAACTGCCATAAATTATCTCTCCCTTCGACCATCGAACAAGCCTCTTTACAGTCCGCAAGACGTGGCAAATACGCTACTCTGCTGAGACTTTAAATACTAAAATTTATCTTGAAATTTTGCCTCACTACTAAGAGATGACGTCACCACACGACTCTGGGTTTGCGTTTGCACTCTTCTATACAAAGTCTAGCCTTATAGGTAAATTAAACACATCCCGTATCTCTTGGGTCTTATCTCAAGAGGATCTTGGTAGATTAAAATGTAAAACACAGTTATTTAATTTATATTTGTGTTGTAAGGACGTAATTATTCAGCTGGAGTGGAGGATAAGAATATACACTGAGTGGCCAAATTATTATGACCACATGACAGCGTCACAGTGTTGCCGCTACAAAAATAAAATGGGGATCTAGGAGAAGTGAATCATCAGTTATACTGCGTTGCTTACTATCACCCTCATGTAGCCTGTTACCCCCCAAAAAAAAGACATGAGCACAAAAGATGTGATTCAACTGAGCTTGAAGGAGGGATGATCGTACGCGCTCGGAGCGACTGAAACAGTATCAGAAAAACGGCTGCAATTGGTCCAGTGTTAGCGAGCAGTACTTATTAATGTTTTACCAAGGCAAAAAAAGGGTCTCAACGTCAGGCTTGTGGTCGTCACAGGCTACTCAATTCTCCTGGTGAAATGTGACTTGTCAGAGTTTTCCATCGCAACGGAAAAGTTGCAGTGCATCAAATATATGTGAACTAAGCGTTAAGGTCGGTGATCGAACTGTTTGCCGCACGTTACACCGTATGGGCTTTGGAAAGCGACGAAAGCCTCTAGTGTCTGCCACGAACAAGAACAGACGTCTCCAGTTCGCAAAGGAGCACAAGTATAGGACGGTCGATGACTGTAAAAGGTTCAAGTGGTCTGATGAATCGCGATTTCAAATGCAGAATGTTGATGGCTGGGTTGAAATATGGAGAAATCAACACGAAAGAATGGACCCCAACTGCAGCGCCACAACACTTCAAGCTGGTGACCGCCATGCTATGATTGTTTGGGGGATGTTTTCTTGACGTCCTATAGGTCTTTTGATTCCTCTGGAACAACCTCTGAATGTCCACACGTATTTAAGTATTATGGCAGATCAAGTGCATCCTGATATGTTAATGAGATGGATAATTCCAGAAGGACAATCCTCCTTGTCGTACAGCTGGCATTGTCCTCGGGTGGTTCGAAGAGCATGACGAAGATTATACCTTGTTTCGTTGGCCTGCACAGTCACCAAATCTAAATCCAATCGAGAATTTGTGGGATGAAATCGAACGAGCCATCAGGCATCTGGATCCAGTTCCATCAAGACCTAAGGAACTGGAAAGTGCAGATCATCAGATATGGTTAAATTCCTACCACTTACTGCCAACATCTCACAGAGTTTAATTCCCTGATGAACTCAAGCAGTATTAAGAGTAAAAGGTGGCCCAATATTGTATTGAGTGGGTGGTCATAATAATTTGGCCACTTGGTGTATTTCGAGACGAGTAACCGGACTAGTTAAGTAAAATTTCCTTAAGCAGTTCGCTTCCTCACATTTTAGTCTTAATATAAATTGAAACAATGTTGCCAAGTTGCTCTTCGACTCACGTCCCAAAATAATATATTTTTTAAAAATATGTACGTAATAATAAATTGTTTTCCAAAGTATTTGCGCTTCATGCCGCATCGCTTTCAAGTGTTGGAAGGAGCGTAGGAGGGGTTCATTATATTTCAGAAGTTTCTCAGGCACGTTAGAAGCTGCTAATTTAAACTCCTTCACACGTTTTCGCTCGAAGAAGCAAAGGGCTAAACAACTTTGGCACAAACTACTACGTGCACGAAGAAGACCGCCACTTGTTAAAGCAACCAGCTTGAGTCCTCAAATCCTAGACAGATAAGTTGTTTCATACATTTTACTACTTCATTAGAATTAAAATATTCTGATCGGCTAACAAATAAACTTAATTTTTGTTTTAGCTTGTTAGTTACCAACTTACGAAATTAGACGCCAAATATGACGTCATATTCAACAACTGTTTCATTTCTACTACTTATTTACTCTTCATTACTTCTTAGCACGTTGAATTCCAAAAACCATATCAATATTTCTAATAAAAGAAAACAGAATCCAGATTTTCCATATAAATAAAATGCAATGCATGCGACGAGTTCCAGTGCTGACAGACCGGATCGGATCAAACACAATGCTGGTTCTAAGGTTTTTAAGCAATATAATAACACTCACCCGTTTGCAGTGTCATTTTTTGTGTTTAGTGGTGATCACTCCAGAGAAATTTTTCCCATATTTTAATTAACTTGGTTCTTTTTTTCGTCGAGGGAAGAGAAGATCCCACGCCAATTATCTCCTCTGAAAATTGTAGTATCTTTCTTGTGTGCTCCTATACAATTTACCCAATTGCTATGAACTTTGGTGTATTATAGTGATTAGCCCAGAAAATGCGTCTTTAAGATTTAGGTTCTTTCCTTCGCCCCTTTCAGCCCTGAAAATGTCCTACCTAAAAGGCGTATACAACTAGGAAATAAATAGATTACGTTCTCACGTAATCTGTCAAACGAGTCGATTAAATCGCTGTTAAGTACGGAATAATGCTAAATGATTTAAGAAACAATACCGCAGTAATCTGAGAAGAAGAGAGAAATTATCTTCGGGGACAGCTTGGCGTAACGTCTTTGGGAAGAGAAGATCTTTGGGAAGGAGTGGAGCATCTGGAAGGAGAGAGGCTTTAGAGAAAGGCAGTGACGTTTCTGTCAGGGAGAAATATATTCGAAGAGATTCTCAGTACTCGATTCCAACCCAGGTTTTGATTTAAAAATTATTTTTATATATATTACTCTTGTATGCTTGTAACGACATATTTGTTGTTAATAATAATTTCATTTACCACATGAGAACTAGTAATCATTACAGCAAAGGTAAAGTAGTATCCGGGTAATGTGTGTCAAACGAGTCGATTAAATCTCTGTTAAGCAGGTAATAATGCTAAATGATTACCAATATTTAATTTAAGTAACGATCCCTTTTAATTGGTTAATAATAATGCAAAAACATTGAGTCACAATGTAAATGGCTGCAGAGTACAATCCTGCAACTCTTACAGTCCACGTTTCTCACCCATATAACGCTGCACTCCACACACACATTTGTATTAGCCGTAAGAGAAGCTTCTTCCCCTACGAATGCATACCTTGCCTGTACTATCCTACTCTTTTGTTTACTTTAAATCTACCACCCTAGTTATTATGGTTCGCAAGCACCACAATACCTTAACTTCCTTAAAACTATCTCTTCCCAATCTAACATCATTTTTTGTTCTACTATATCCCATACTACACCTTGGTTTTTCCCTCTATTGATCCTCATGTTGAACTGTTCCTCCACGATAACGTTCATGCCATTGGTTTTGTTTTCAAGTCTTCTTCTGACTCCCCTAATACCACAATATTATCAAGAAACCTTAGGGTTTTCATTTTTTCTTCATGCAGTTTTTTTATTTTCTTTATAGCCTGTTATGTATATAAGTTAAAGAGAATGAGCGACAGTCTTATCCTTGTCTTACCCCTTTCTTGATTTTCGCCTTTTGTTTTTGATCTTCAATTCTAATTACTTCTGATTGCCTTCTGTAGAGGATAAGCCTTTTTTCGCGATATTTTATTCCTGTCCTCTTTAAAATCCGGTTCACATTATCAAAGGTTTTTTCTAAATCTATAAATGCTTGTATATGGAAGGTACGGAAATTAACGGCAGATATTTGTATCCGAATAAAAATCTATGGTGATTCTTCAGACTGTTTATAAGTTAGTGTGACGATTTAAGGTATCAGGAGATGTCTCGACCCGATTAAGATTGGCGGGTGATAAAGTAAATTTTCAAAAATAAGTCGTTCTCGCTGATAATTGGCAAAGATATTACTGTAGAATTAAATACTGTAGCTGGCTGCTATAGAAGAATTCCTGGGTATCGCTGGACACCCAGCTAGTCTTCATAATCAAAATAGTGTACCTTTTCAATTCACGTTGGTCTATTTACCGTATTTAGCACATTTTAAATATGATCCATTCGCTCTATATCTTTCTCTGACCAGCTTTCTTGGAATTCATCCACAGTCGTCTACTGATCCGCATCTAAACACTCCAGTCAGTGTAGGAACACCAAGAACAAGGACTCCATTAACACACAGGAACGGTGCTCTAAGTAAGCAGGAGCCTACGAAGCAAAGTGCTGTTGAGAACAGATTGATAGCACAAACACTAATTCCATAATGCAGGCAGCAAGGGCGTTAGACATACATTTTCAATCTAACTGTTCTCCCGGGGGCCATTAAAATTTAATAATGTAAATCTAAAACTGCTCAGATGAATATAAATACGTCGAGGATTTCCTACGCAAGTTGAAGTAATTAATTGGGCAATAAATTTGGAAAGTAATTTTCGGTAAGTTCCGAAACGTGCCTTAAGAAATCCCGATAGAGGTCATTAGAGTTAACGAGATAATCTATTTTTAAAGCCTCTAAATTGCAGTTCGTTGTTGTCAAGTAACTAAAGTCAGATTGAAATATATTATTTGAATTATAATGATTCTGAAAACAATAGCAATGTAAGGCATTTTTCTCTTACCTGGACACTTAATCGCGTACAGTTTTTATCTACCATTTATGTATATGTTATGTTAAACAAAATATATATTTCTCGCTACTAAGTATATATATTTTTTATTTTACTATTTCTTCGGCAGAGGACTAATGAAAGTCTCGAGATGGCTAAAACGATGTTAGAGCACTTACCTAAATTGTAGGTAACTATTATTGGATGATACCTCGACACTGTATTTTAAAAACAACATATTAGAATATTAAATCCCAGAATTCGTCTTTTAGTACTTAATATTACAAAAAATTAAACGAGAATATTCAGATATAGACGGAGCCGATGTAGAATATCCGGGAGTCCCGTACTTATGGCGATTTATGCCTACAAGAAAGGTCTGAGGATTAAGGATGGTCAGCCAACAGACGATGATGACCTATGAAAACATTTATAAGGGCAACCCTTTCGTCAAAAATTGTCGGCCCCGTGGTATTTGTAAATTGAATACGAATTTTAAAAACACGTCAAGTGAGAATGTGTATTACCATGTAGATGAGTGAAAGAAGACTTGGCTGATAGGTGACAAGGTGATGAGAAAGAAACTACTCGTTTGAAGATTGAAGGAGGATGAGTTGTTGGAATGAGAAACATGAATACAAAAGTGATTTCAGATCTGAAGCAGTAAGAAGAATTTAGGAAGAGGGAAGGACGACGGTTCGAATAGTTTTCCGTAAAACACGAATCAGAAGAAAATAAAACAATCCAATTTTTCCGAAACCAAACGCCAGCTCACACAAGAAATCGTCAGGTCTCAGATAAAATCTTCTGCCGAGAAATAAACAATGTCGACGATACTGGAGGTTGGATTTCCTCAACATTAACCGGAGGGAAAAACCAATCACCTGCACATCCAAAGCCTGCACCTGCAAGAGGATTAGGCCAGTTCGTGACAGAGAAGCAGATCTCCACGGTGCATCGCATTTACGTCTGAGCCTACCAAATCCAGTTTTCAGGGAAAAGGCGACTTCCTTACACGAAACGAGGAGGATCGAAGAAGCTGAACCAGCTTCGTTCCGGCAGCATATTAATCAGTTTGTACCCACTCACACACCCACAACCGAAATTAACCCGCATAAGTCCCGTCTAAATAATACCCTGGTCTACGTCTTTGCCACTTTTCAATACATAATTCTCCCTAAATTTCCTATTTTTTTTGCTATTATATAGTGCATATACATATATATATATAATTTATTAATTGAATTTTTTTGCATGAAGTTAATATAAAAGTCTTTAAATATGTATCGGATTTGTAAGTTCCTAAACGAGGGAAAAATGAAAGGAAATCACTGTGGAAATACAATGTGGATGCTTATATTTTCTCTTAGGGATTAGAAAAAAGTTCTTGAAATATATTTCCAAAAATAAGAGATACTATTCGATACGAAGGTAAATAAAATTAAACTTAGATCATTCTCGAAATTTATATATCCGGTCTCTGTTGACGTAAATACCGAAGAAAAATTAAATTTCCTTTAATAAATCAGGTGTGTGTTTGTGCACATTCATTATATAATTTTAAACGCGTGAACACATTGCCATGAAAAACGTAAAATAATTAGCGTGGATGAGAAACGTCTAACAGAAATGTGGAAGGAACTTGAGTATAAAATGTACGGCGCATGTCTGTGACGTCACCGCGGATTAACAGGGAATACGAGGAGATCCGCTATATTAAATAAACCCAAACTGGGGACTGTTACCATTCTTCTAGCCCTTAATTGTAATTATCAACCCTGAGACTTTTGAAATTCATCGCCCACGCAGCATAAATTTGTGTAGTATCGGAAAATTTTTATTTTTCAGTAATGACGTGTAATACCCCTGTTCTTTACCATCTTTATTTAGTGTTTAGGCGTCACATTGCCTCGTCTCCTTTCTGGCTTAAAACCACTTTTCTTTTATCTTGTCCAGTACGCTGTATTTTTCGAGTGTGAGTATTAATAGACTGGCTCTCCCTGGTCTTTAAACAAACACTCTCAAGAAGTCTCTGTGTGGGGCGTGACTGGGTGAATGAAAATTAAGGAGACCGGAAAAAAAAGAATGATTAATCACCCGACATCAAAGACGACGTAAAGACTGAAACAATAATTAAAAGACAACATCGGCCGAGAGTAAAATTATAATTTGGCTATGAGGAAACCTTCAAAAAGTCTGATGTAAAATAAAAATTGTGGGTTTATAAATTAATTCCATCGAATATCTCCGACGAATCTTCATTTTTATGTACGGAAATAACGACCGTACCTTTGAGTTGAAACGATAGTTTCTTTTAGGAAACAACTCCTCTTTGGAAAGTAAAAGAATTTAGAGGATGAACATTTTTTAAAATATCAATTAATTCTATTATGTGTGCAGATAAATCACCAGAAATTTTATTTTAATAGAACAAATTGGGTTCAAGGCTTGGCCCGGTCATTTATTTATCTATTGATTAAGGCTTAAAAAATATAAAAAGCCTCCATTTTGGGCTTATTAAATATAGCGGAATTACTTGTATTCCCTGTCAATACACGATGACGTCGTACACCTCAGCCATACATTAATCTGAATTCACCTCAACATTAATAATAGTAGTTTTTTACCTCCACAGTGTTTTTATTCTGGATATTTAGACTGTTTGCAATATATACAGACGATTAATTTATATAAAGAATGTACATACACCTTTTTATATTATAGATAGTTTATCTTCAGAATCTACGTCAATAAAGACCAGCTAAGGTAAATCTCAAGATTGATATAAGATTCTCGAGATTACTATTTCTTATTTGGAATAAATACTTGTTTCTAATACTTAAAAGAAAACATTAGAGCCCGACCTCAATAATTTTCTTTGCCCATTTTCAATCTTGAATGTCTCCTTGAATCTTAAGCTAAGGCATAAATCCCGTCATGATTAATCGAACGAGAACTGCACTTGACATCGTGAGAATAGAGAAACAACTAGACTGGAAGATACGAGACGGAAATGACAGAACCACAAAGAGGAAGAAGAAGTCCGCCCGCTCTCATCTCGTGAGAAAATTATAATATTACAGCTGGCTAGACTGACGCAGAACACCGGAAACTGAAGATAAAAAACATGCGTCCGCAGAGATCGCAAAAAAACCATTTACTAAGCATAAAAATATTTATGTAGCTACCATTAACCGACACTTTTACATAGTTCCGAATAATTTATTACCCAAAATATATTTTTATTTTAACAGCAGAAATTTGTGGCCCCGACCGAAAGGTTTAAATTGTAAAAAAAATTACAGTATATTAAATATTTTAAAATCAAAATCACTTTCTAATAATATATGATTCCAAAATAATTTGTTATAATGTTTTAATTTATTTGTTCTGTTTATTTGTAGATGACTGTGGCATGTTCTGATTGATTCTCTGTATATTATTAAAAAGAAATAACCAAAATAACTAAAAAATAGATTTGTTTTTTACTAAAATCGAGACTGATTTGTAACCAAGGTTCTTTTATATTTATTTACATCCAAATTACAATATTTCACTTAATAACAAAAAACATTGGTAAAAATAGGTTGGTAATATGACGTTAAAAATATTTTATCCTTGGAGACAGACGTTAAAAAGTGTGTGTATGTGTGTTGTGGTATTCTGTCCTATGACTGGTCTGATACAACCTATCTTGCGCAAGCCTTTACATTTCCGCATAATTACCTCATCCAATGCCGTCCGTAAACTGCTTAGCATATTCCATCACTTGTCTTACTCTTTCCTTCTTACCCCACACACTTCGCTCTAATACTAATTTTACAGTACCCTCATGTCTCCGATTATGACCCATTAATCTATCCCTTCTCCTGGTTAACGTCGTCCATATTGTTCGCTCTACTCCTACTCTGATTTGAACTTCATAGTTAGTTAGTAATTATATCCATAAATCCCATTTTCAGCATTCTCATATAGCACCACATTTCAAAGGCTTCTATTCTTTTCCGTCCTGTAACTCCTACCGTCCAAGTTTCGCATCCATATAACGCCACCCAACTTACGAATATTTTCAGCAATGATTTTCTAATATTCACACATATTACTGGCACAAAATTCTTTTGCCAAAGCCGTCCTTTCTTGTATCATGCTACTCTTTATGTGTACTACGCTTCTATTATCCCAATTAGCAGAATTCCTAAACTTCCTTCAAAATATCTCTTCCCAATCTAACAACCTTTGCCATTCCACTGTTTCTCATGTCTTGGTTTTCTCTCTATTAATCCTCATGTTGTACTCTTTCTCCAGGACCACGTTCAAGCCATTTATTATGTTTGCCAAGTTTACTCCCCGAATACTACAATATCATCGCAGGATTTTTATTTCTTCTCCTTGCAATATGATTCCTTATCCATATTCCGTTTTAATTTTCTTAATCGCCTGTTCTATATCTAAGTTAAGGATCATGGGCGACAGATTACACGGATTCCAAATTTATATATTATAATACATAGATGACGAGATACAGACAATATTTTAAACCACTAACAGTACGAAGTTTCTTCTGCTGTAGTGAAGTACAACTGTAATTTAAAAACTGCAGACGATTGAAAAGCTGCCATTTATACGAATCCAATTATCTTAAGTAGAAAGTAACGGGTCATTGATTTGACTTGTAGTATTTGTATCACTTTATACATTTGAAGTGAACTGATCAATTCTGTACAGTGTAAGACTGCTAAATAATTTCTTATATATATAAATAGTGAGACGATAACGTTCTTCAATAGTAAAGAATAGATTTTACTGGGTCGATTTTGAGTGTCGACTGACGAATAGATAATTGTGGAAACGAGAAAGACGAATGAGCGAATAAAGACAGAGAGAAGGAGACGAGATTGAGGGAGAACGGAGAGCTACAGAGTGGGGGAGAGTTGTAAATTGAGTTTTACGACTCTTCTTGTAACGCAATCAGAGAAAATTATCGTTCTGGGATCGTAAATGTTTTATAAATAGGCAAAGTTGCGGGTTGATTTTTTTTAAGCTAACGTAAAGTGCGCTGTGGTGAGAAGGAAAAAAATATATGTGGGCGTAATATACGTGTCTAATAAACCTTAAGTGCACTCAGTCGAGTATGTGTGGGTGTGAGTCCCGTAAAGGGGGTGCGTGAAAGGGGGAGGGAGATTCTATTAGTAGGACTGATGTTTTAAATCATTCGTAAGGTTCTTAAAGTCGTCCCTCGAGACAGGCGCAGAAGTTATTCTCGTTTTTTTCACCATTGTCTATGCTAGAAAAGAGCAAAGTATAGTTTATTCCGGTTTTGGTATGTTGTATGTTTCCTCGCTTTCCATCTCCCTATATTTCATCACACCATTAACAATAAATTCAATAGTAGAACCCGCAGCAATTAAGGGACACGGGGACTGAAATTTCGGCCAAAAACTGGAAAAAATAGATTTTTCAATTTTTTCTTCTTCTTACTATGCCCATAAGCCTTACAGATCATACAGCAAAACTTTTATTTCTATCTCGTCATTTTTAAAGGCTCAGGAGAAATTTAGAAGAATTTAATTCTAAATTAATAAATTATTATTTTCTTCAGAAACTTGTGTTTTTCTCAGCTTCATGATTTCTGCTACCAAAAACCTTTGAGGGCTGCAGCAGACCAGTCTAAGAACTGATTACTACAACAACATAATAAATTAGACTGTGAAGAAATGTAAATATTGAATTTGTATTCGAACGGTAATTTAGGTTATAAGGCAATTTAAAATTATACGATACAACATTACCTTTGTTGAAACGTTTCGTCCTCAATTTTGGGAACTTCTACTACATTTTAATTTAGACTTACAATTTTATTTGTAATCAGGAGAATACCGAATGTTAACTAACTAATAAATCATTTATTGTAATAATAATTTGGGGGGAACTACCAAGGTTATGTGCGACGAATGAAAAAAAAATAAACAGAAATATAATATAAAATACCAACAAGTCTTTTAACAGAAGCCTATACCCTTATCATCAATTATAGAAAAATTAATTATTTAAGGAATTTATTAAAATATCTTGTTAAATTATTTTATAATGAGGCCTGTGGACATATTATGGAACATAGAAAAAAAACATAATTTAATTTATCGTTTAAAGTAAATTGTTATTATAGTTTCAGGAAAAAGATGATTCATTAGTCGTTACTAAGGCCCAGCTCAAAGGATTGCGAGCAGTTGAACTGGTCCGGACCCCTAAAAAGAATGCCATTAGAAACATGTAATTTGGATCCGACAGGAAGTAGGGAAAGAGAAAGAAATAGAAGAAAAAATGGTACGACGACGTCCAAGAACCTATGAGAGATTGAAACGTAGAAGAGGACGAGGTGTTCAGCAAAGAATAATGGGGAAAGGGTTGCAGGAATTGATTTAAAATATCGTAAAAGAAACCTGATTCAATATACATAATATGTTATATTTAATCCTTCATTCTCGTTGACGGAATATATATTATCGATAAATATGACTTATACATAACCTCTAGAGAAAGCAGTCGTCAGTAATTGGAATATAAGATCAAGGAAAAGAAAACATAAAGAAAGAAAGTGTAATACAAGGATGCAGTCAGCCGCCCACGCTCTTTATCTTATGTGTAGGCCAGACGATAAAGAAAGTTAAAACGGAATACGGAAAATGAATTATACTGCAAGGAGAAAAAATAAAACTCCCACACTATACCGATGATTTTGTAGTGTTAGAATAATCAGAAGAAATCTTGCAAACCATAATTAATGGCATGAAAGTTTTCCTAAAGAAAGAGTTCAATAAAAGAATTAATAGAGGGAAAACCAAGGTGATGGATTGTAGTATGGGAAACACTAAAGGTGTTAGATTGGGATGGGATATTTTCGAGGAAGTTAAGGAATTCTGCTACTTGGGAAGCGTAATAACTAGGGATGGTAGAAGTATAGGGAAAAAAATAAAATCAATATGTATATCACATAAAAATTTATTTCGGTTATTAAAAATAAAAGTATGTGAGCTAAGACAGTGTGAACTAAAAATAATAGAAATCCGTAAACGAGGAAAATAAAATCATTTCAGGTCGACTAAAAATAACCAGTGGGTTTTCAGTTAACATATTCCAAAAGACGCTGTGAATAATTTTTTATGGATTCTTGTTGATTGTACAATTAATTTATAGAAGGTTCATATGCTTTCTCAATTATCTACGACGTAAATTATTATCGGGGGATAGTGTAGCTTTTCCGTCGAGAATACCCTCTGTTGGTCATCAGGGAAATATTTGGACCTTCGATGTAGTCTTGAAAAAGGCCAAGGGCGAAAACAAGGGCGCGGCAGGGTTGGAGAGTGACGTAATTCAAGAGACTCTCTTCTTGGTCAAAATATAACGACGCTCGAGCTGTAATGATTTCTCCTGAAGGCTACAAGTAAGCCAACAAGTAGAGACTCTGAACTGGACGATATTTCAATTAATCTTGCTTACGTCACTCCCTAACAGCGTCCAACGTCGCCACGACATTCGAGTCGTTTCGCTGTCACCTTCGAGAAGAGAAATAAAATAATAATTTATAAGAATGTATAATACATATTTCGCTGTTTCTTTCACGGTCTCTATTTTTATTTTATAGTAATTGAAGTGTTGGTGACTGACCTCTACATGGATTCCCCGAGGACGCCCGCCAGCAGAGCGACGTCCTTGGCCGCCGAGTGTCCCTCTAGATGGAGCCGCACCTCGTCGCCACGGGCCGAGTAAGTGGCGCTGGCCGTCGGCTTGTCCTCCTCCACGATGGTTGTAGGTTGCTGCTGCTGCTGCTGCTGCTGTTGCTGATGCTGCTGCTGCTGGCGCACGGAGCCGCAACGGTGCACGGCGGACGAGGGCAACAACGTCTCCAGAGTCTCGTTGCCGTTGCACGTCCGCTCAGACTTCCAGCCACCGACGCCAGAGCGTCCCGACGCTCCAGGGCCAGAAGTCCGTCCGCCGAAGCCCCTGTCGAAGCACGGAAGCACCTGCTTGAACTCTTTGCGGAAGTTTTCGTTGAGCCACGCGTACAAGAACGGGTTGTAGCAGGTGGAGCTCATGGCCAGCGCGTGCGCCAGGAAGAAGCACAAGTAATAGTACTTCCAAGAGCCCGTCGGGATGTATATGTCGTTGACGATGTTGATGAGGTTGAGCGGCATCCAAGACACACCAAAGATGGTGACCATGGCAATGAGCATGCGGTTGGTGCGTCTCTTTCTCTCGCGGTCCGCCTCTTCCTTGCGAGAGTTCTTGCAGCCGGGTTTCGCCCTGGCGCGGTCGTTGAGCTTGATCGAGACCTTGACGTAGCAGAACGCGATGATGAAGAAGGGCAGCACGAACTGCATGGTGGCTGTCAGCGCGCCGAAGATCTGGCGGAAGTCCTCCGTGGGCCAACTCTCCGTGCAGTAGTACGTGCCGTCCTCGTACTGGTGGACCATGTATATGCCGTAGGGCAAGGTGACGAGCAGCGAGAATATCCAGATGAAGGCGATGATGATGAGGCACGTGATCAGCTTCATGCGCGGATGAAACGGGTAGATGATGACGAAGAAACGGTCCACGGCGATGGACGTCAGAGTCAGCGTGGATATGTAGACGCTGGTGCCTTGCGCATAGGCCACCAGGTGACAAAGGGCGCTGCCGAAGACCCACTGTCTCAGGAACGAGTAGAGCGGCGTGAAGGGAACGGCGAGGGCACACAGCAGAATGTCCGACAGGGCCAGGTTCGTTATGAAGAAGTTGGTGACCGTCTGCATTGCCTTGTTACGCCCCACCACGTAGCAGACCAGCACGTTGCCGAAGACGCCCAACACGAATATGGTCGTGTAGAGGACGCAGAACAGCGCCTGGACCACCTGGTTGTTGATTATGTCCGTCGGGGTGTTGACTGTAGAGTTGTCCGTCACGTTGTTGAATGATCGCTGGATTTCGAGTTGCCCTTCGTTGGCTGACGAGTTAAGGTCCGACAACAGTTCCTCCATGGTCGTGGTGGTGGCTCTCCAGAGAGGATGCTGCTACAACGAAGCTAAGATCTTCCACGCAGACTCGGTCGCCATCCGAAACCGAGACTACCTGTTGCTGTCGGCCTACTACCTCGTTATACGCGGACTGACGGAGACAGCTGCTGCCACACTATGTAAATTCATCTCCGGAGTCGGAGGAGAGAAGGAGGTCTCAGATTACCACCACCACCACCACGGTTAGAAAACTCATTTTTTTATGGGCGTAGCTCCGCGACCACGGGAAACTGGTGGAAGGGGGGGGAGACCGTACGCGCCCGCCGTTTTCCAATTAGCACGCAAATCAGAGTCAGCTGATAATGTGACGCAGATTCCTGTTCACACGCTGCGGGACAAGGTCCTCGGGAAATTGACTTTGTGGAAGAGCTATTGAGGACGGGAAATATTTCCCCTTTCTCTCTCTCTCCCTCTCCCTCCCTCCGTGGGGAGAGGAACAAAATGGAGAGGAGTTTCAACCGCGATTGTTTCCGCAGATCCGACCAGCCAGACAGTCGACCGACTAAGTATTCAATGGATAGAGGGAGAGAGAAGGAAGGTACATTTTTACAACGCGGGGTCCTTGAAGAGGGAACGGGCAAGTCTTTAACTGTCACAAGCAGACGCTCCGCCAGAAGCAGCGCCGTTTATCGACTTGCAGAGAGAGGAAGGTCGAAGGAACCATCACCACTGTGTCCTGAGACGGGCATTTACCAAAAAAACACCACCCTATTCTCCAAATACAGCTAAAACATAAATCCACTTATGTTTCCGATCAATCAATTAATAACGCCACTTTATTTGAATATTTTATTTCTTCATTTGCGTCCGAAAATACGAAAAAACACGAACACTGGAGAAACGATGAGTAAATCCCCCGCAGGTTACGACACAGTTCTCCCTTTAATTAGCATCTCATACAACAGTAAAAGTCATGACCGAAAAAAAAAGAAAAGTTCTCGTTATTTTTGTTTTTACAGTCCACAAAATTTAGAGTCACTGTTTCCTTTCAGGGCGTTTTAAACAAAAATCCATAATTACGCAGCGTCGGGACCGACAAAATAAATAAGAACGTTAGTATTACAAAAGGAAAATTAGCGTTAACCTTAAACAAAAAAATATATATTGATTTAGATTTCGTGAAAATTTAATATACACTTATAGATGAAATAGGTATATGTTTCCTGAGGGGACAAAGGACCAAGAAGCTCGTTTCTCGCCGCATCTTTCAACGTTTCAATATTTAATATAATAAAGGTCACAATTGGCAACAACGTAATGACGATTTAGCACTATTTGTCTATTTGTCAGTAAACAGATGCAACTGTATTTGGTATCTTCAACACAGAACTGTACGTTTGTAATTATCTTTTTTCTTTTTAAATGTAAAACATATTGAGGATGTCGTTATTTTGAAATCGCGAGCAAAGTGTCCATATCGAGAGTTTTATGTCCACATGAAAATTTAAGTACAGTTTAGTATTATATAACAGCACAAAAAACTCACGCAATATTTTCCCCTCGCAAATCACGAACAAACTTTATATGGTATTGGTGTGGATATATTTTTTCGTCACAAGTGAAAAAAAAATTTTTTTAAATGTCATGTCCTTGCATAAAGTTTCTCACAAATGTCTCCGAAGAAGGGAGATAAAAGTTATAGAGTTCCTATCAACACATATTGGATTGTACTTTTTTACTTCACCGGTTGAGAAGAAAACCAGACTTTTATGTAGTCCATTAGTTGTGATTCTGTAGCTAGTTGCTCACTTCAGAGACAGATTTCCCCTCGGAGGGAAAGGAAACTGACACAAGCAACAGATTAGAGGGGGGAGGGGCTGTTTTGCATCTGAGCACTTAAGAAACTGTTAATTCGGTTTTATTTTATTTTATTTGAGCTCACCGTTTCGTGTGACATTGTGTTTGTGCGACAGTATAACGCAGATGGCCTCTGGCGGTTTGGAGAGAGAGATAAACACGACGCGTGGACGTGGACGTGGACGAGGACGAGGCGACGAGACGAGACGCGCGTGTGGTTAGCAGGAGCGGCGTACCGACGACTGATCGCCAGAGGACGCCCTCGCACCGACTACCTACCCCCCACTCCTCCCACGACATCGTCGGCGCATGCCCTCGCGTCTTCATTGTTGCGTGCGGCGGCATTCTTGTGTCAGGCTCCTCGTGGGCGGCCGCCAACTGCCGTCGCTCATCCTCCTCCCTTTAGGGACACGGGGACTCAAATTTGAAATTTTTTTACTTTCATGTCTACTTGAACTGAAATTTTAACTGTGTGTTAACAACACACATGTGTAGCAAAATTTCGTTAGCTTGTTTCTTGTTGAAATATTTTCAAAATTATTTTCAAAACTTGGCAGTTTTGAAAATGTTCCTTGCGTTACATACTTGATTATATTTTAATTTTTCCATTAATATTTAGGGCTGACCATTTTCAATATTATTTTTGAAATTTTTATAAAACTGTGGGAAGAAAATAATTTTTTACTAAGAGTTTCGTACGGCTCCTTAAAATTTGGCACTTTTTAGCACTTCAATTTTTTTCCCTAAACTGCTTGAACTGCTTATGTTTGAAGGTACCAGCATGTACATTATGTACAAAAATAATGAAGACAGTAAATTTATGAAGCTGAATGTATCATAGGGTAGATATTTATAATTATGAAAGATAATTATGTAAGAACATTATTAGAACACTAATTTTTTAGTATAGGATGTAAAAATATTTATCAATTTTATATATAAGGTACAAATTGTATGTCTTCTGTATAGAACTTAAGAAAATCTTATTATAAGTTAAAAAGTAATCAATAGTTACAGTATATTCTAATATTAATAAAGCAACCTATGTAAAATCTCTGACTCGTTCCACATCCTTGAAGCTTGTGCTTCTCTATAGGATTTATGGAATATGATTTTATACTTATACTTATACTAATATTTGTGACGCATAGAAGGTTTTTTGTACCATAAAAAAGGTAATAATTTACTAATATAAAATCAAATATATTAATGATCGGAGGTTCTCCTGGTGTAGCTGTTGGATGTAGTCTTCTCGGGATATCAACCGGGTGGTATCGTTGAATCGGTACTTCATCTGAAGATGGCAACGGTGCTACTGCCGAAACTTCGTGCCTGAGAAGACTTCATGAAATATATTCATTCAAATTGACCTGCAGCATATTTTGCACCTTCTTTCTTTTGTTTGGAAGGCTCATTTTTCAGTTTACTCAATTTGTAGGCATATTAATACGAAAAACTTAGAAAATAGTTTTTTCTTCAGATTTTGACCGAAATTTTAGTCCCCGTGTCCTTTAACTCCAACGCAGCCGCTGACTTTACGCAAAACGTCACCCATAAACTCACAAGTATAACAAAATTATTGGTGTGCGTCTATTTATTAAATAGATAAAAATATCCATGCAAATTTTGGGACTCTATAATTATTTATTACCTACTAAGTGAGTTGCGGTACTCAGTCCCAAGACTGTCCGATGCAACCATCCATGATAGCCTATCTTGCGAAAACCTTTTCATTTCTACATAGGTACCACATCCCACATACTCCCTAATATGCATAGCGCAATCCATCCTTGGCCTCCCTCCCTGTTCTTACCTTACACACATCCCTCAAATACTAATTTTACAAGGCCCTCATGTCGTATAACGTGGCCCATTAATCTATCCCTTTTTGATTAACGTCCTCTATACTGTTCACTGTGTTCCTATTCCGTTTAGAACTTCCTCGTAAGTAACTCTATTCACCCATCTGATTTTCAGCATTCTCCTAGCACACCACTTTATTCTTTTCCTTCCTGCATCTCCTACCGTCCACGTTTCGCACCCATATAACGCCACGCTCCATACGAAAATTTTTAATATTGATTTCCTAATATTCACACTTATATTACCCGTAAGTAAATTCCTCTTTCTTGCGAAAGCCTTCCTTGCCTGAGATATTCTACTCTTTATGTCTACTATACTTCTACCATACCTATTTATTTTTATGCTTCCCCAAGTAGCAGAATTAACTGAATTCCGTCCAAATATCCCTTCCGAATCAAACTTCGTATATTATTACACTGTTTCACTGCACTCCAACACCTTGGTTTCCCCTCTATTAATCCCCAGGACCACGTTTTTACCATTTATTACGGTTTCCAGGTCGTCTTCTGACTCACATAATAGTAAAATATAATCAGAAAACCGTAGGGATTTTAATTCTTCCCCTAGCAGTATGAATCATTTTATATATTTCGTTTTAACTTTCTTCACATCCTGTTCTACATATAAGTTAAACAACATGGACTACAAAATGCACCCTTGCCTTACTCCTTTCTCGATTTCTGCTTTCTCTTCTTGATCTTCAATTCTGCTGACTTCCTTCTTTAGAGGTTGTGTATAAGCTTTCTTTCCCGATATACTACTCCTGTGCTTTTCAAAGTACTTGTTTGCGTGTTTTTCTAAATCTATAAATTCCATAAACGTAGGCCTGTTTTCTCTTATCCTGTGTTCTAAAATTAATTAGACACAGAGTCAATATTTCTCCAGCTGTCCTTACTTCCTTCCTAAAAATCAAACTGATATTCTCCTAACTCGTATTCTGTTTGTCGTTTCATCCTCCTATATCTTCGTTAATTGTAAACTATCCGGAGCTGCGGGAGTTTTCTCACAGGCGCTTCAGCCCAGAGTGACTGTGGGGCTCACCTGATCATGTCGGGGATGCCTCGCAATCTCTCTGGGTACTTTTTATCAAAGTTCTCATATGTCGAGACACCTTCTCCTATTTTAGGAGGTATATGTACTGGGGTCAAAGACCTTGGGCATATGGCAAGAGTTGTCCGCTAATCCCATTGGATCAGTCGGCAAACTGCCTCCTGAAACTGGTGGAGACACGGAGAAGGGAATGCTGCGACCCCACAGCAGACTCGTCTCCCGTCATTCGGAAGGGCGTGAGAATAGTTCCCAATGCCCGACCTACCTGATGCAGGTTTTCTAGGGTTTTCCCTGTATCTCTTTAGGTGAAACACCGGGTAGGATCCTTAAACCATAGCCCGGGGGCCCTAGTCAACCCTTGGCTACCTTGCTCTACCTTTCGCATCCCCACTTTTCAATTCCCTTCCTATGCTATTAAAGGGGAGTTGCCTGTTTCAGGATCACCCTCATGTAGCCTGTTAATCAAAAAAAAACTATCCGGAACAGCCATGATATTAATAAAGATCGAAGGCTTTCCCAGTGAATTGAATGTAGGAATGATTCGCGGGGTTCCATCCCGGGTAATCTCAAATAATATCGACGTTTCGACGGCTTTCACTTCCATCGTCTTCCACTTCAGCCTGGAAGACGATGGCAGTGAAATCCGTCGAAACGTTGCGAAGCATTTCTACAGCCATAATATTTCTTCTTCGCCCGATGATCTTATCAACAGTTAACTACTGTATCAGTTCATTTACAGGGGGAGGACGGTAACTGTTTAAAACTGACCACAGCGACGTGGGGGACTTTGTATAAGTATAAGTATAAAATCATATTCCATAAATCCTATAGAGAAGCACAAGCTTCAAGAATGTGGAACGAGTCAGAGATTTTACATAGGTTGCTTTATTAATATTAGAATATACTGTAACTATTGATTACTTTTAACTTATACTAAGATTTTCTTAAGTTCTATACAGAAGACATTCAATTTGTACCTTACATATAAAATTGATAAATATTTTTACATCCTATACTAAAAAATTAGTGTTCTAATAATGTTCTTACATAATTATCTTTCATAATTATAAATATCTACCCTATGATACATTCAGCTTCATAAATTCTTCAACAGAGTAGAAGGAGTGGCTTAGTAAGAACTTAGTTAGTTCATATTTGAACTTGTTTGGATTTATTTTTAATTGTTTAATGGAGGTGGGAAGTTTATTAAATATGCTAATAGCATTGTAATGTACACGTCTGTATTTATTTTGCTTTTCTTATAAAAATATAGTTAA
This sequence comes from Eucriotettix oculatus, assembly GCA_034510155.1. Classification (NCBI taxonomy): domain Eukaryota; kingdom Metazoa; phylum Arthropoda; class Insecta; order Orthoptera; family Tetrigidae; genus Eucriotettix; species Eucriotettix oculatus. Next base: position 31,698,845 of record CM067376.1, read on the forward strand.
CAAAGTTGGACATTTTTTTACATTGTATTTTTCTCGACATATTTGTATTATTTTTTTCATTAACATGAAAATAAAGAGAAAGGTTTCGAGGAGGACATTCGATGCATGCATTATTCTGAGCTTTTAAGCTCATGCTTGCAAGTTACATGCACATAGTCATTATTTCATAAGGCAACCTAATTTTTCACCCCCTTAAACTATTTTGTCTTGATGAGTAAATTTCAGATACACTGACATCATTCGTGTCATTAACACTAATTTTACTCAAAAAATGTCACAAAAACGAAGGATGAGATAGGCGATCAGGGTAACACACTGTTCTAAACTCTCCTAAAACGAGTAAAATATTGACAATTTCACTGGTTGAATACATCGTGTAGTGATACTAACTCAATTTTAGTTGATTTTTCACCGATTATAAAGTAATCCTCAAACTAGTCAGAAAATTTTATGTTGATTTACATTATTTTATTTACATATTATTTCCATGATTATATTTACATATTATTTACATGATAACAGCTCATTAAATTTAACGATACAAGCAAAGGATTGTTTTTTCGCAGTGGACTTCAATTTTCATTTATGGCTTTCGTTTTCCCAATAATTTAATTAAAGATCAATACTTTTTATTTCCGGGTAGGCGTTATGAAAAGCATGTTTCATAGACATAAAAAATGATGATAAATATGGGGTCTAGTTCATTATTTTAGCACGACAAAATAATTTCAAGCCATAATCCGACGTCACAAATTACTTAAACATTAATTACAGACACTCTATCAACATAATGTCTATAAAGCAAATTCTCGACTGAATAATTTCGTTTTGGCTCGTAAGACTAGTAACATTCCTTTTTAAGCGTAATTACCCTCACTTTCGGCGTAGACGACATGAAACTCATTAAGTTATAAAAGTCAATGAATATTTAATCAAGAAAATTACACACTTCTCTCTTTCTGCATCACACACACATGCAGCACAACCTTCCTTCGTAATCTAATTAATCAAACACTCGTGCACTTCATTAACTCTCAGTCACTGAGATAATGTAATTACTCGACATAGATTAAAATTTATCCAACGACTAATGGAAAGTCAATTTCAGTATGTACTATATACAGTAGTCTCATAAAAATATTTATTTATAGAGGACGCCTCTCAGAGAGGCGTGAAAAGTTTCCAGCACAGTCAATGGGATTCCCATGAGCCCTATTTTGAAAAAAATGGGGGTTTTGAAATAGTTACCCAAGTAGGAAAAGACGACTTCCGCCGTCAACAACTAATATTATTGTTCTTCGAAGTGCATGGAAAGATAGATGCCTGGTGCCTGTGACGCAAAATGTTTGACAAGACTGTCAGCTGCGGACTCGGGGCGGAAGGATTCTATTTTTTGTTGTTTTATTCTTATATCTATCAGTTCTTTCTTTCCAGATATTAAGAGAGCTAAATTTAGTTGACGATATATGAATTATTTAGTTGCTGCTAAAATATTTTTAATTGAATGTTCGACGACAGTTTGGCGAATCAGCTGTGGAAAAGAACCAATCAAAGAATAATCTGTGTATAGTTAAATTTGACCAATTACAGCGTAGCTTGATAAACGGAGGACGGAATATATAGTAAATACAGGAAAAGTTTATTATAAATTGAAATTATGGGATCTATGGTTTTCCGATGATATTCTAGTATTAAGGGAGTCCAAAAATGGCTTGGAAACCATAATAAGTGGCCTGAACGTGGAACTGAAGAAAGAAATTATAGAGGGAAAAACCAAGGTAATGCATTGCAGTATAGGAAACAGTGGAGTAAAAAGGGGTTTTACATTGAGAAGGGATATTTTGAAGAAGGTTAAGGAATTCTCCTACTTGGGCACCATAATAATTACGGATGCTAGAAGTGTAGTAAACATACTGAGTAGGATAGCACATGCAAGGAAAGTTATCATAAAAAGATAAATTTATTTACGGGTAATAAAAGTGTGAATATTAGTAAATCATTCCCAAAATGTCCGTATGGAGTGTGGCGTAATGAGGGTGCGAAACATGGACGATAGGAGCTACAGAAAGGAAAAAAATATATGCTTTTGAAATGTGATGCTATAGGAGAATGCTGAAAATCAGATGGGTGGATAGAATAGCTAACGAGGAAGTCCTAAACGGAATAGGGGAAGAGCGAAAAATATGGAGTTCGTTGACCAAGAGGATGAATAGATTAATGGGCCAAGTATTAAGACATGACGATCCTGTAAAATTAGATATAGTTGAAAGTGTGTGTAGGGTAAGCATAATGTTGGAATCCACTAAGCAGTTTAGGGACGATGTAGGATGTGGTAGTTATGAATAAATGAAAAGGCTTGCGCAAGGTAGGTCAGCATGGAGGGTTACATCAGACCAGTCTTGAGACTGAATACCAGAACAACAACCAGAGCGATGTTATTTAAAACATGAAATTTTTTTGTAGCATTGATTTCACATATTACTCTCTTGAAAATGGACTATTCTCTTAAATTAAGTTCAATCAATGGCCAAAGTCAGAAATAGAAAATTTTAATTAATAATAACTACCAGAACCTATTCAGTTCTCTCAGAAAACAATTAATATAATTAACATTACATAGTTATATTGGCACAAATAAATAAAGTTTGTATGACATGGCATGTAACGAAGTAACCATGTTAAGGCCTCAAAAATTGGGGACAAAATGTCTTAACTAAAATTGTTGTATTTGACGGATGGCCTGTTTATTGTATTTAATTTATAAATTAAGTCAGATTAATGTCTTCATTTCGGAATATTGTTGCAAGTACCGTAGTAACTGTGTTTATTCTGACGCGCCACTTCTGCAATGGGAGTCGCCAGAAGATTTCGCAACACTGCTGCAAGATCCTACCTGGACGTACGATGAGTATAACAGAAAACAATTCAGTAAGTCAGTGTGTTTATTTGGAAGATACCTGTTCTCAGAAGTCTAATTTAACGAGTAGCATATACATAATAAATTACGGAAGGGAAAATAAATATTTTAATATAAGCACTTGATAAAAATGCTGGTGTAAAGAATGAAACAAAAAAGTTACAATAGTTGCAGAATCTGTCTAAATAAATTCAGTATTATTATTCACTATTTAAGGAAACAATTATTATTTTAACTCAGTACTAATTGGGTGTCCGGTTTGCCCCGTTGCTTCATATATAATTGCCCGGTACGTAAACCGCATATAGAATTCTTGGGTGTTATTTCACGCAACCACTTGCTTTCTCTTAGACTGAATTACAGGTTATAATACAATTTAAATGTCAGAATTAAACGCAGTGAGTTTTATAACCCCACAACCTGTTTAGTGTAATTCACTCTCACGCCCACTCCACACCCACCCCTAGGGGTGGTAATCGAGTGTAACCGTAACTACGTTTATTTTGGGGTTGCAAATATTTCTTCGAGGATTGATTGACCGCGGAATTTGGTTTTAACACTTCCATACCCTTATTAGTATATCAGAATCAGGCTCAGCGACTCACATACACCGGTTTAAACACCAAACTCGGTAATTGATTTCATGTGACGTCTCTCCACTTTCTCCCATATGCATTATTCCCTTCTCCTCAGCAAGGATTTGACATTATATACTAATAGTACCGGAGAAAAGGCTGTGAAAGTAAATGATCACGAAAAATATTCGGCCATTTTTTTTAATTTAAAGATTTCTGCTACCTCCACTCCAGTCCCTCGGGGAGGTTGACGTCTCGTACCCCGACAATAATAATTGGTGGGGTAGTTAATAACAACTGTACAAAATTTGGTCGATATTTCTCCGTTAGTTTAGGTTGTATGCGGAATATACACACTTATAAATTTGAAATTTGACCCTTATTTACACATAAACACTGAATTTAATTTATAATAATAATATAGTTGATCCATTTATTTGGGCCTCTTTGTCTTAAATAAGTTGAAATTTAAATGGAAGTTTTATTTATGTATCAATAAATTATAAGTTCTTAATAAATACACAAAATATTTTATAAAGCGACTGCTACTCACACGCGGCGTCATATCAATATTAAGGGCTGGACTGGATACCTTGCTCTACCTTCCACTCTCTTCAGTCCCGTTTCTATGCTATTGATTGGCTGTCACCCTCATGTAGCCTGTCCACCAAAAAATAAATAAAACGTTCCTTTCAAATTTATTCTTGAGAACTAAAAAATATAAATTTCTGAAAAACATTCTGCTTTTATGCCACATTGCTGTATCATCATCTCAAGATCTTTATTTTCTTTCTTTCATGTCTTCGCCAGGTAGTCTGACTGTCGTGGACAGTTTCTCCGCACAACGTGCCGTATCTACTTACTTGGCTTTTCATTTTGGAGAAACTGTCCGGCCAAGTTCTGAACGCCTGTCTCGTCGGCAACTTTGCGAGAGGTCCTCTTAGTTAGCAAGACTTCCAGCACCACTTCTCACATATCTCCAGATTCTTGTTACACTTTTCCCTTCATATCCTCTCCTTCTTTCTCAGAAACTCCGAGCTCTCTTATTCAACTGTATCTCGCGTCTCCCGACTAAAGAAAGTTGTGTGTAACTTGTTGCATATCTGTAACGCGTCTACACTAACAAAACTTTCCCTTCGATAATTTTATTTACACGTGAATAAATTCTTTTAAAAAACCTTTCTTTTTTCGTCACAAATATTCTTTCCAATTTCCTGTATCTTGAATGTCATCAATTACAATCATACAAGCCTGTAAAGACATATTTTATTTTTACACATTTGGCATCTTTTTTCTTTCATCGAAATTTAACTTTACCTGGGGAAGTCCGTAATGTATTATAATCAAGCGAGAGGATCGAAGGTTCAGAAGTATTTTTATGTGGTTGCGTAGTGACCATTGTGACAGTCAACGCTAGAGGCTTCTGCGGACAATAGGAAAATAGAGGAAGTCCATTTTACCGACATCTTTTTATTGGTAGTTCCATTTCAAATTTAAGAAGATATATTCGTATCAAGTTGGAAGCTATGCGTAGATAATTGTAAGGAGTTACTGCGTAACGAAGGTAAAACATGCGCAAAGACATTTGTTCGTATCCGGTGGCTAAAATTTACCAAATGGCTGTTTTTCTGCACTCCAACGAATGCTATTTTAAATTTCAGCCGATTGGCTAATAGAATAAAGAGGAAGAGAATTCGAAGTCATACGAGGTGAAATGGGAAGAAGTTTGGTGCAGAGGCATTCATTAAAATTGCTGACCGCTAACGAGATCAGAGTTGAGAGTTCGAGTTACGAGACGAAATCGAGGATGTTAAAATTCTGGTAGATGTCTCGACAATTTTGGTCCAAGAAGTGACCCACGCACTCAGTTCATCCCAACGATGCAGAGTGAACCAGAATGTCTCACCAGGCACCTCTCTGATGATTATCCATCAGAAGCAGACCATCACATCCGGTATTAAAGGAAACAGCTGTATTGTACTGTCGGTATCGTTGACTTAACATTTGTTCACATTACCAGTCCTGTTCTTTTGCTTTATTTAGATTCACTCTTCAAATAACCTGATATTAATGGATTTCAATGTAAAGTTATGGAGTGGTCAGCTGTTTGTCATTTGTAATTAATTTTATTCAATTCTTTGTTGTTTGTATATCAGATCTTAATTTTGTTGTGATTAAATTCAAAAGCTTTAATTCTGTTTTGGAATACTACTTGTAAATTCCTTTCCACCAAAAACAGAATAATTATAATAAAATTAAAATGGCTTTCACGACCGTGGGGCACAATCAATCATTAAATGAGCTAAACCGGCCTCTTTGCCAGTTTTTATTTTATTAAATATTGTTTCGTCTCTCATTTGAGACATCTTTTAGAACACTATAATGAAAATTACAATGGAGTACATTTTCTACTGTTATAAAAAATTAAAAATAATATACAGTATAGTTTTTTAAATTTCTTATAACATATCACCTAATGAAATCCATTGCAATCTTCATTACAGTATGCCTGAACAAGTCCCAAATGAGAGACGAAACGCAGTATAGGTAATTATTTATTAAACCAAAAACTGACAAATTAGCTGTTTCAGCTCATTTAATGTGCTGACCTCCTGTGGTGTAGTGGCTAGCGTTGCTGCCTCACAACCCAGAGGTCCCGAATCCTGGCATTGGCTTTGATGTTTGTGCTGTCATGGCCGCGAAGACTGTTGGAGGATCGATACGCTGACCACGTATCACTCCAAATTCGGAATGTGTTATGCAAGATGATAGTCCGCAGTCGACTCGGTAGGCCCAGGCCCTCAATAGGCTGTTGAGCCATGGAGAAAGAAAGAAAGCTCATTTAATGTATGTTTAATTATCAGATAAACTAATTTTTTACCGTTAAGTGCCCATATATAGTACCAATGTAGTGACTAAACGTCGAAATAAGAACATAAAAACTGTGTCTAAAAGAGAAATTATTGTCTTTTTTAAATTATAAGAGATTTTCGCGAGGGATGTTATCTTGAATGAACCAATCACAGCGCTGAAAATAAATTGCGGCAAGCAAGAAACATTACCAAAAAACGTGAGCTATGTGACCATGGAACATTACTATGGCAAGTGACAACATTGCGTTAAGCCATACGACTTATTAGTTACATAAATAAAGATTAATATATTTATTAATGTGATCTGGAAACTAATTTCACGTCAACTGAAGGGAAAGTTGAACGTAATTGTTTTAACGATGATCAGTATTAAGTGTTCTTTAAGCTGTTAGACAATCGGCACGGACGTCGCCTTAGCCTATAAATCACAAAATTGGAACTGAGAAGCTCAACGACCGACCGTGGAGGACGATCAATAATTACACAGGTCATTAAGTAAATGGAGAGCTCCGGTAACACCACAATTATCGTGTCGGGTTCCGCGAAGCGCGTCGTCTCTGATTCGAATATATAGAACAAGAAGAACACAAGCAATAGGCGAATGAAGGGTAGAAACAATTATCCACTGTGTAATGTAATCTCCTTACAGTGCAAGATGCAGAACAGGAGAGAGAAAGCCGTCTCACCGAATTAACCGAGAGGAAGCTAAATTTCGATATGTCGGCAGCCCTCGAGTAGACGTCCCTAATTTTAATGTGCTCGTAATAAGGAATAAAATATCGAGAAAGAACAGTTATCAATAACATCTACAGATTGCAGGCAGCTGTAATTAGAATTGAATATCAAGGAAAGAAAGAAGTAAGACAAGAATGCAGTCTGTCGCCCATGCTCGTTAACTTATACAGAGAACAGGCAATGAAGAAAGAAAAAAATGAATTTGCAAACGAAATCAAAATTAAAGGAGCAAATATAAAAACCTTAAGATTCGTTGAAGATGTTAAGGTTGTAATAAATCTGCTCGGACTTTTGTCGATGAGGAGTCAAAATAAAGGAGAGAGCATTTGATCCAGGAGCAATAAAACCCAGATTTCATGGCGAAACTGGAGTGTTTCCTCATTTTAGTGAGATTTGGTGGCATCGTGTAGTGCGTTTTCCCAAGTGTAACCATGAATGTTATTGGTGGATATCCATCCCTGCCACCTTGGTGATATAAACTAAAGAAGTGGGAAATAGAGTTTTAATAGGCGTGCAGAGAGATTTTTCGACAGTGGAGAGACGGGAGAGATGGCAAGAGAGATTTTTGGGTACGGATTTGGACAGATTTTTCGAGAGCGGTGAGACGGGAGAGATGGCGAGGCAGATATGGTGAGACATTCCGAGAGAGGTTGCTGGACGGGTGATTGGAGTTGTGGAAAGGGAGATTGTGGAATTCTTCCTGAACCAGGAAGAATACCATCGGCGGCGGTTTTGATCTGGAGAGAGGACGACCCAATTAGGAGGAAGGAACTGGAATATTCACTAAGCCGACATGGTGACTCTTTCTGGTTTTCTGTACTGCCAGGTCTCAGTAGATTAGTGTAAAATATATTGTTCTATGTGAGTATACGACCCTGAGGTTAAAAGTGGTTTTAAGTAATTTATTTGTATCATTTTTTGTAAATATATATGCAGTTTTAATTATGAAGGAATAGTCAGTATAAAGATTTAAAATAGCAACATTTTAACGTTATAGTAAAATTTGTGTTGATAAATTAAATTGTTTTCCTGTTTTATTTTTAAAGTTAATTTTATTATATTAATATCCCACGTAAATAATCCCCCCCATTCATTTCAAGGTATTACGGAAATCAGAAGAAGACTGAGGAAAAAATTGCATAAACGTGATCTTGGAGTAAGAGTATAACATGTGGATTAATAGGAGTCAAACCAATGTGATGGACTGTAGTATGCGAAATAGTGGAATAACAAAAGGTGTTACTTCAGGGAGGGATATTTTGAAGGGCGTTTAGGAATTTTGCTACTGCGGCAGGATAATAAATAGGGATGGTAGAAGTATAGTAGACATAAGGTTTTCGCAAAAAAGAGGAATTTACTTACAGCTCATATAAATATTAGGAAAACAATATTCATATCGAGTGTTGCGTTATATGGGTGCGAAACGTGTACGAAAGGAGTTGCAGAAATAATAAAACTATAAACTTCTGAAATGTCGCGCCATAGGAGAATGCTGAAATGATAGTTACTAACCAGTTACTATTCAGGACGTTTACCAAGAGAAAGGATAGATTAATAGGCCACGTTTTGAGACATATGAGGGCCTTGTAAAATAAGAATTAGAGGGAAGTGTGTCGGTTAAGAACAGAAAAAGGAAGAAGGGTGGTGTACGCTTAGCAAATTAGAGGTGATGTACATATGTAGAAATTGAAAGGCTTGCGCAAGATATGTTAGCATGGAGGGGTTGCATCAGACCAGTGTCAGTACTAAATACCACAACAACAACACTTGTAAAATAATCATAAAATAATTTGAAACATAACATTAATAAATTTGTATGTTAAATAAAATTCCACTCCATTTTTACAATATCAATCTCTAAAGGTTTGTATATATTGTATATAATAAAAAAAATTGATGACCTCATACAGAATTTATTATATAAATTTAAATGTAACAACGTTTCAGCAAGTTTTTTATGCCTTCTTCTGGTTTTTGTGGAAACAACCTGAAGAAGGCATGAAAATATTCCGAAACGTTGTTACGATTAAATTTATATAATAAAGTCTGTATAAGGTCATAAATTTGTTTGATCAATCTCTAAACTTCGTTTTCTATCAAACATTTTGCTCTTATTTGTTAAATATTCCATTTTGATTCGTTTTTCCTCTAAGGGGATATTTTTTCCACTTTAATAATATACACGTAAAATTGTAAAGAAAACAATTAATGGAATCTTCTCAATGCAAATATTTTTATTATGTTTCTGCTCCAAGCAGTGAAACTTGCGGACAAGTAATTAACTTATTTACTCAAGCCTCTTCATAAACTCTTCTCCGTTCCCTACCAAGAGCATTTAATTTCTCAAATAATTTATTATGAAGGTAATTTACTTTTTATATTATCATCTATAAACTCGTTTCGAGGGAAGATTTAATAATCCCTCTACCTTTAGAAATCAATTTATACAGAACTCATAAATTTCAAGTTTATAAAGAGAATTAGTTGTTCTTAGTGAGTCTTGACTGGCTTACTTTATAAACTTTCAAAACATAAAAAAATAATAATTAAATTACGGGAACCACTTGAGCCACTCAATTTATTCTTTTATGTATTTACCAACACTCTTTAATATTGATAAATCATTTGTTAAAATTAGAATAATCAATTGAATGACCTCCCGCTTCAGAATATAAATCAGGCGCGTAATAGTAATAGCTAATTAATTGGCCCGTGTTCAATTAGCGCCTCGTGGATGGTTTTGAATACTTCTTATACGTCCGTGATGACGTCATATCATATACTACTAGTATTAAATAAGGACCAACTGATGGGGTAGTATTATAAATAAAGTAATTATCTTAATCGGACTTGTTTATTGTAAATAAAACTCAATGAAAGTCCAAAAACTTTTATATATTTATGAGGCGAATTTTCCTTGTACCAAAATTGTTAATAAGTGTCTCGTTCTACTACAATTTGAAAATACTGAATGGAATTATTAAATTTAAAATGATAAGAGTTATATATAATTCTATTGTTCGCTGTTTGCTGTTCGCTCCAGCACCTGGTATTTTGTCGTCGCCTTGATCCAGAGTCGTCTCTGCTCGCGTCTGTGTGTGTGTGTGTGATTGATGGTGATCCATCGAGACCCCCGAGTGGATGAGACGGTTCTTCCCACAGAACCCAGAGCCATGGCCAGCCAGAATTTCTCCTGCCCCCTCTCACACTGCCCTTCATCTCTTCCTCTCCCCTGTCCTCTTTCTCCGTGTTGGCGACAAATGGTCCCTGGACGCTGTATTAGGAAGTCCACCATCAATCACGTTGGCCTTACCGCGCCGCCATGGACATATTACAAGGTGTTACACACACACAGGGGAGGCGCGTGAAATTAATCATTTCGTGAGGAGGATTTTCTTTCCTTCTCTTTCAGGGGGGATAGTGAGATTTTCTTCAAACGACTCTATCTCAAGTTTATTTCCCTGTGTTTGATTAATAAATTCTTCTCCAGCTGACGGACTGAAGGCTGCTGTGTGTAGTGTTCTGCTCAACTCACGTGTGGATAATAAAGAACGACGGGTGTCCGCCTGTGGGAGCGCTCAAACGCGTAAATTTTCAATTTTAAGGTATCCGCATTTTAAGGCATCTATATTTTAAGCCGAGGTTAGAAAAACAACTGTATCAGTTAAGAATAGGAGACCGAGGTCAGGGTCATCCGAAAAGGGTTCGCAGTTATGACTTAGATTACCAGTGACAGTGAACAGACTCAGAGAATGTCGTGATCCTAAAATGAAGGAAACAAATAAAATTACTCGAATCGATGAGATAAATAAATTAATTAAACTATATATATATATGAATAAACGTAGAATTTGGTTATATAGTGGCATTGTGAGTCGCAGTTTGGCCTACAACAAGAGGTTATTACGTTTTAAGTTCTGTGCGCGACAAGCGAGGCCAACAACAATGTCGAATTGGCTGAAAGCAGGTGAACCTCCGGTGGGGATCCCCCGCGAGAAACTCCCTCGGGCATGTGTAAAAAATGGTGGTGTGTGCAAAAGATCGATGGCGGGGAACCCCGGAGTTTTGTGAAATAAACCGATGGCGGGGGACCCCGGAATTGTGTGAGAGAACCGATGGCGGGGGACCCTGGGTGAGAATTTAAAAGGGGAGCCGTTGGGTGGCTCGAGGAGCAGATGAGTTGCGTAGAGGACGGACGACGGATAAAGGGGCAGATGAGTTGCTAAGAGGACGGACGACGAATCTGTCAGATGAGTCTGAAAGGCAGATAAGTTTCAGATAGAAGCAGATGAGTTGCGGAGATGACGGACAACGGATCGAAAGCAGATGAGTTGGGGAGAAGACGGACAACGGATCGAAGGCAGATGAGTTGGGGAGAGGTTCAGATGAGTCTAGATAGCAGAAGAGTTGCGGAGATGACGGAGAGAGCAAATGACGGTTTGGACCTGGTTCATACTACCTTCATCGGTGTAACAAACCTGCAAGACGCCAGAGAGACGCGGAAACATTCGTGAAGTTGAATGTTTATAGGCCCAGTAATTGTGGGTAAGTTCTTAAAAGCTGTGAAACTTGCTCATTATGCTGATTGAATAAATTTTAATGGTTTCTTTTCTATTTTCAGTAACTGCATACTCCGCTTCTCGAAAGACCCAAAATCCCCTGAGATATTGGTTCATGTAATCACTGTAAATGAATAAATATAAAATTTTCAAATTGATTAAAATTTGTTCAATTAATAAATTAATGTCTTATCCCCTGAAAAGGATATTACAATATATATGTCGTTGAGGTATTCAGTCCTAAGACTGGTCTGATGCAAACCAACACGCTAACCTATCTTGCACAAGCCTTTTCTATTCCACATAACTACAATATCCCACATCCTTTCTAATCTGCTCAGCGCATTTCATCCTTCCCCTCACACTTTCCTATAATGAAAGTTTTACAAGACCCTCACGTCTCAAAACGTGGCCTATTAATCTATCCCTTCTCTTGGTCAACGTACTGAGTATTGTTCGCTCTTCCCCTATTTTGATTTGAACTTCCTCGTTAGTTCTTCTATACAGCCATTTGATTTTTTAGCATTCTTCTCAAGCACCAAATTTAAAAGGCTTCTATTCTTTTCCTTTTACAAGTCCTAACGTCCACGTTCAGCACCAATATAACGCCACCATCCATACGAACATTTTTAGCAACAGTTTCCAAATATTCACACTTATATTACCCGTAAGTAAATTCTTCTTTCATGCAGAAGGCTTTTTTTGCCTGCACTATCTTACATTTGTGTCTTCAGCGACAGCAAAATTTTGACTAATAAACATTTGCAATTGCAAATAATTTGAAGAAGTCTGAAATATTTATTTTGGCATCCATAAAATAAGAAAAATATAAACACATAAATAAAACAATAAATCATACACAGAAGTATTACTATCGTATTGGACATTAGTCATTTACCTGTTTCCTGGAACATTCTCTGGCTTTCGTGAAGTTCACTTTGTTGTCAACAGTACGGTGTTTCCCATACGTGTCGACGCTGTGTTTGTATATTTTGCGAGCAGAGGAGCAGGATTCATTCCACCATGGTTAGGTATTATGTTATTGTGGTATTCATGTCCTAAGACTGATCTGATGCAACCTTTCACGCTAATTTATCTCGCACAGTCTTTTTCATATCCATATAACTACCACATCCCATATCCCCCTAATCCGCTCAGCGGATTCCATCCTTCTCTTCTTAACCCACACACTTTCCTATAATGCTAATTTTACAAGGGCTTCATGTCTCAAAAACTTGGCCTATTGATCCATCCCATCTCTCGGTCAGCGTCTTCCATATTCTTCACTCTTCCCCTATTACGGTATTATGTCCTATCATTATTCGGGTGTTTCCTCTTTAACGTTTCATCCGCCGCAATGGTGATTTTATTGCAGAAAATCCTGATGAAGCGTTTCACTTAATCTAGTTAGGTTATTATTTCTTCTATTGAGACCGTTTCAGTTCCACTGCAAGAGGATCATAATATACTGGATCTCCTACGTGGATGAATCTGGATCCGTGGATGGTGTGATAGATAGCTTCTATATCGTATTAATAAGACTGAAATGAAGGCTGATATTGAGGAAAACGTGGATAGAAATACGGCAGAGATTAATTACAAAAATAAATTCATAAATATTCTTAAATGACGAACAACACTAAAATAATTCTAATGCATGCATTTGTAATGTTTAATTAATTTTATGAAGCAACCATTAACATCGTTATTCATTTATTTGAATAAATAAATTTGTCTTTTATTTACTTATAACAAACGTTAAATTGGAAAATAAATAACAAAAATTAATTTAAAATCAAAATTTACGGATGGATTGTGGAAGATTGAATATAATCAATTATGTATTATATTTATTGTTATTTTACAGTTGGGCGCAAGCCCGGTGGCAGATACAAAATGAAATTTCTTAAATATAAATATTCCTAATCTAAAAAAGGTAATCATAGTCCTTTAAAATTTAAAATACCACTGAAAGAATAAAGAGAAACACTACAAAAATTATATTAACTTTTACTTTAACATTAAAATTAGAATATGCATTTATATTATTCAAAATACTCACTTCACACGTTTTTTGAGATTTGTCCTGAATTTATTTTCCTGAAGAGGATTTCTTCCAAACACTCCCACATTCTTATTCAGGAATGAGAATTTTCCAACATCTGTTTTTTTGCTTTCTACATTTTACTTTGAATTGATGATCCCATCTACCATTATAACTGGGCTTTGGCATTTTTGGGCTACTTACAATCCATGGTTTTGCCCCGTATAAGCTTTGAGTACTTAATAAAGCCTTGCTTTCTCCCTCCTTCATAACTATCTCCCAGCCTAGTTGTTCTACTTTTTCATTCCTATGACCACTGTGGCCCTACTCGCACAAAATTAGCAGCCCTTTCCTGAACTTTCTATAATGATTCTATTTGATTTTTCATAGGAATCCCAGCAAGCTGCCCCAAAATTGGTCTAACTTAGGTTGAATATGCCACCTTTTTTCCTTTCGACCTTCCCTTTTTTAAGTTCCTCATAATGAAATGAAAGGAATTCCACGCATTTCGGGCCGTGAAATTCACCCAAGTCTGTTATTGAAATATATCCCCATATATTTGTAGCTCGTTACCCTTGGAATTAGTTCCCCACCTATTATATATTCTGTCTTATTTAACAAGGTGTATTTTTTAAAAGAGATTGAGCTGCTTTTCTTTCCATTAATTTTCATTTTATTTTCCTGAGCCTAACTTTTGACTTCATCTAGATCTTCTTGTACTAATATCGCGTCTTGGTCGTTCGTTAACTTTCTGTAGATGATGCAATGGCCAGCGAGAAACCTTACCCCTAACTTTAAATAATTTGGTAAGTCATTAATATATATTAACAACAGTAATGGACCGATTACAGAGCCTTGAGAAACTCCAGACGTAACAAAGCCTGGATCCGAAAATTGTTCTCCAATTTTGACTTATTTATTTCTATCGTTTAAATATTTTCTACCCATAGTACAATTCTTTTATCTATACCTGTTTTATTTAATTTGTCTAATAGGATATCAAAGGCTTTAGCGAAGTCTATGATAACCCAATCTATTCTACCGCCATTATTTACTTCATCTGCTAACTCCTGAAACAGATTTATCATTTGTCTTTTGCACTAGAACCCTTTCCGGAAACCATGCTGACCTTTAAACAACGTGAGGACGGTTTGTCCTGTAAGTGATTGATTTAAGGCACAATTATGTTTAAACAAAGTGCGGGATTAGTTACGTTGAAGTATTTCTTTAAAGTACTAAGTTTGTTTCAGTTTCTGTTATAACTGATCCTGGCCACAAAGAGTTGAAGATTTTAATATATAACTTATATAAATTATTTGGGTTGGAATGTTAGATTTGGTATTGCAGCCGAACTTCAGAACGGCAGGTCCTAGTTTTATTACATTTGCTTCATAACGTTTCTGAAAATAATTCTTAGCATCCTACATGACGAGCCTGACAAGTATTCAGGTTCTTTCTTCAAGCTTAAAACTTCAAAACTTAGCGATTAAATAATTTGTGTTATCATAAACATTATATTATATTAAAACACCAAATATAATCTGTATTAATTTCAACCTGTCATTGAAGTTAGCAGACATCCTGATGAAACTAAGAGAGGAGGGTGAAGGAACTCATACGTCAGCAGCCATATGACTGACGAAGAGAAAATAAACCTGTCGTTTCGTGAATATGTAACTATGTAAAGGGAGTATTCAAAGCAGATAAAGAAAGCTTTCCGTTTGAATCGCCCGCGGTGTTTTTGGCCGTTGTTTTCGCGGCTTGTTTGGCCATCACAGTGAACGTTCCACTGTATAATGTATAGCACACGTCGGAGATTGGACAATAATTTATGGGAGGGCTCCCACACGTGGCATGTGTCTCCATAAAGCGGCTGACAGCTGGAACACAACGGCCCCAAATTCTGAACAGGAACCTCTGTGAACGATCCAACATTCCCACCCCACTACCAAAGAATGATGGAGCAACCTCTATCATGATCTGTTATATTAAGACAAATTTTGCACACTCAAATCCTTTATGCACGTCAAGATTTATTTTAACTTTGAGCTAAAGACACAAGGGTGTTGTTGGTTGTTGTTCTTGTTGTATTCAGTCCTGAGACTGGTCTGAAGCAACCCTCCATTTTCATTTCCTGATAACTATCACTACCCACATCCTCCCTCATCTGCTTAGCGTCTTCTATCCTTGGCCTCCCTCTTCTATTCTCATGCTAATTTAACATGATCCTCGTGTCTTAAAACGTGGCCTATTAATCTATCTCTTCTCTTGATTAACGTCCTCCATATTGTTCGCTTTTACCTATTCTGTTTAGAACTTCCTCGTTAGTGATTCTATCCACCAATCTGATTTTCGGCATTCGCCTATAGCACAACATTTCAAAGGTTTCTATTCTTTTCCTTTTCGCAGTTCCTATCGTCCACGTTTCGCACCCATATAACGGCACGCTACATACGAAAATTTCTCTTTTTCACGAAAACCTTACTTACCTGTGCTGTCCCACTCTTTATGTCTACTATACTTCCATAATCCCTCGTTATAGGCTTTATAGCGTTTTTGAGCATAATTCTCTTGACACATGGATATTCTCTAATAAATAGAACCATCACATTTATTTGTAGAAATTGGAGGAGAACTCAGTTTTTGGGGCCCCAATGATCATTCATACCAGAAAAAACTGTCAGTGTTACGGAGTGTAAATGATGTACTGATGCCATGAATGACGGATATCTAATTTTTTTGATATATTAACGACAGTTTTCGAAATCAACGAAAAAGGAAGAATGCCACAAAATTTTAGTGACAACATAATTATACCCATACCGACGAAGACTTGGGGCCTGATGGATGCGAACAGTACAGGACAATCAACTTTATTTCTCATGTATGCAAAATATTAATATATAGGAGAGTGGAACGTCAAGCTCATCTGAACATGTCGGGAATGCCTCGTACTCGCTCTGAGTTTTCTTCAACGTTCTCACATGCCGAGACGCCTTCGCATATTATTGGAGATTAATGTACTGTGGGCGAAAATATTGAGCAAGAGTTGTCTGCTGATCCCATTGGATCAGTCGGCCAACTGCCCCCTTAAAACATGTGGAGACGCGGAGAAGGGAATGCTGCGACCCCATAACAAACTCGTCTCCCGTCATTCGAAAGAGTGTGAGACTAAATTCCAATGTCCGACCTACCTGACGCAGGTTTTCTAGGATTTTCCCTGCATCTCTTCAGATGAAACCGCGTAGGACCCTTGAATTATATAGCCCGGGGGTCCTAGTCAACTCTTGGCTATCTTTCTCTACTTTCCGCATTCTCCGTTTCCAATTCCCTTCCTCTGCTATTAACGGGAAGTTGCCTCTTTCAGGATCACCGTCATGTAGCCTGTTAACCCCCCAAAAAACTAATAGAATGCGAGTTAAGAGAAGATCAGTTTGGTTTTAGGAAGAATGTAGGGAAAAGTGATCCAATATTGACTTTGCGTCTAATTTTAGAATAGAGGATACGAAGAAATCGGCCTACGGTAGAAAATGCGTTTCATAATATGAACTGGAAGACACTATTAAGGATTTTGAAGAAAACAGGAATAAAATATAGAGAAGGACCGCTTATACATAACCTCTACTTAAGACAGCGAGCAGAAATTAGAATTGAAGATCAATAAAAGATAGCAGAAATCAAGAAAGGAGTAAGACAAAGATGCAGTCTGTCGCCCATGTTGTTTAACTTATATTTGGAACAGGCGATGAAGTAAGTTAAAATAGAATATGGAAAAGGAATCATACTGCAAGGAGAATAAATAAAAACCTTACCCTTCTACGACGATATTGTAGTATTATGTAATTCAGAAGAAGACTTGGAAACCATAATAAATGTCATGGATGTGGTCATGGAAAAAGTGTTTGATGTGAGGTTTAATAGAGGGAAAACCGAGGCCATGGAGTGTAGTACGAGAAACAGTTCAATTACAAAGGGTGTTTGTCTTGGAAGGGATATTTTGAAAGCAGTTAAGGAATTGTGCTACTAGGAAGCGAAATAACGAGTGATGGTAGAATTATAGTAGACATATAGTGTAAGATATCACGGGAACGAAAGGCTTTCGTGAAAAAAAGGAATTTACTTACGTGTAATGGAAGTGTGAATACTAGGAAATCGTTGCTAAAAATGTTCGTATGGAGCTTGCCGTTATATGGGCGATAGTAGTTATGGAGAGGAGAAGTATAGGAACCTTTGAAATGTGGCACTATAAAAGAAAGCGTAAAATCATTAACATGGAAGTTCTAAACAGAAGAAGCTTTCTATCAATAGCCGCAAAATTTTATATAATTCTTTATCAGTCTTCTCGTAAAGCGGATGCGACAAATAAGAGACTCAGACTAATTGTTCTCAAAGTGAACAATACCCGACACATGCCGCGTCATTTGTTACACATATCGTCGCCGTCAATTTATTCACAGTCTTTACGGAAATTACATGTGATGACCCGAAATTATTTGAACTAATTTTGCCGTATTGCAGAAAAAGCGGTAGAAGAGTCATAAATAAAAAAATAATATCCAAGAAGATAAAAGAAAGTCAGTGAAATTAAAAGCATAAATAGGAGACTAAGCATTATTAGCACTAGAGACTTTCGTATAAGAGTTTAAAAACATTTAATTAAAGGCAGTAATTTTATATATAAATTATTATCATGAGTAACAACCAAAGACATCCACTCAGTAAATGGTGGTACGGAAGCAAATGCAAAATAAGTAAGGGTATCAGAAAGGAGTAATCAAAGTCAGACACAGTGACGCTATTCGGTCTCTTCCCACGTCCCAAAAATATGCGACACACACAGGTCAAGAGTTTGGTATTTTACACCAAAAATCGTAGGTGAGAAGACAAGAAAATTTTAATTGAAAATAATAAGCAAAAAAAATGCCAGCCCAACACAACAATCAGCAAAACACATCATTAATATAAAGCCATCACCTCACTCTACTAAACACAGCCAGAACCACACAAACAAACAAAGCCACCCGCCACAACCGAACACCAAACAAGCCAAAACACACACAAAAAAAAATAAGCCAAAGCCAAAGCCTAAACAGATCTAAAACTAAACAAATATGCCAACAACACAAGTCCAAGCCAAAGCCAGCAAACTAACACAAAACGAACCAAAACAACAACAACCAAAAAAGCAATGAAAACAAACACATAAAGACACACAACAAAACGAACCAACCCTCACAACATGAACACAACAACAAAAACAACCCCAATATAAGCCAAATTAAACACACAAAAATACACATACCACAAAAAAAGACTAAAGTCCAGCACAGTAAACACCACCAACCACCGACAACGTAAGAACAAATGCACCAATCACCACAACTATCGAAAGCCACAGCGGCATACAACACCAGAATGCCCCAATAGCCACCCACAACGCCAACAAGACACAGACAAACAACCAAATCCACACAACGTTAACATAAGCTCAACCATATAAGTACACAATAATCCACAGCCACAACCAACCAAAAAACAACCACGCAACACAAGCCAGCCAGAAAACACAAAGCCACACACATAAGCCAAAAGCACACGAGACGACAACAACAGCACAACAAAAAGCACAACCAAAAAAAAAAAACAAACAACAAAAAACAAAGCACACAAAAACAACAACCAACACAAAACAGCACAAACACAAACAACACACAAAAAACACAACAAAAGACAACCAAACACAAACAAAACACAAAGACGCAACAACAAAAACCAAACAACAAAAATAGCAACACAAAACCAAAACCCAAAACAAACAAAAATAACACACAAAAAACACACAGCACAAACAAGCAAAAACACACAAAACAAAACCAAACAAACACAACAACAAAACACAAAAAACACAAAAACAACAACAACAACAAACAAAAGCAAAAACAAAAAAAGCAAAAAACACCCAAACAAAGCACAACCAAAGCAAAAAGCAAAACAACCAACAAACCAAAGCCACAACACAAAAAAGCAAACAAACAACACAAAACAACAAAAACAAAGCACAAACCACAACAAAAAACACAAACAAACACAAAAACAAAACAAACAACACACAAACAACAAAAAACACACAACACAAAAACAAACAACAACACAAAAAACAAACAAACACAACACAAACAAACAACAAACAACAAAACAACAAAACACAAAACAACAAACACAACAAACACAAAACACAAAAACAAACAAAAAACAAACAACACAAACAAAACAAACAACAAAAACACAACAACACAAACACAACACAAAAAAAACAAAAACACAAACAAACACACAAACAAAAACAACACAACCAAACAACAAAACACAAAAAAACACAAAACAACAACAAACACACAACAAACACACAACAACACAACAAACAACAACAACAAAACAAGCAAAAACAACAGCACCAAACACACAAAACAAGCACAACAAACAACAACACACAAAAAACACAACAACACAACAAACAACAACACAAAAACAAACAACACAACAAACAAAACAACACAACACAAAACAACAAACAACAAAACACACAAAACAAGCCAAAAAAACACAAAACACAACAAAGCACAACAAAAAAAGCACAACAAAACAACAACACAAAACAAAAACAACACAAAAACACAACACAACAAAACACAACAAAAAACAAACAACACAAACAACACACACAAACAAAAACAAAACAAAAAGCACAACACAAGCAAAAAACAAAACAACAACAAAACAACAACAACAAACAACAAACAACAAACAACAACACACAAACAACAAACAAAAACACAACAAAACAACACAACAAACAAAACAACAAAAAAACAACAACAAACAACAAAAACACACAAACAAACAAACACAACAAAAACACAAACAACACAACACACAAAACAAAACAAACAAAACAAACAACAACAAAGACACAACAACAACAACAACACAAAAAACAAGCACAAACAACAAAACAACAAAACAACAAACAAGCACAAAACAACAAACACAACAAACAACACAAAAAACAACAAAAACAACAAAACACAAACAAAAACAAAAACACACAAACAACACAACAAACAACAAACAAAACACAAACAAACAACAACACAAAAAACAACACAAAACAAACAAACCAAAAACAAAGCACAAACAACACAAACACACACAACAACAAACAAACAACACACAAACAACAAACACAAAAGACACAAAAACACACAAACAAACACAAGCAAACAAACAACAAAACAAACAAACAACACAACAAAAACAAAACACAACAAAAACAAAACACAAAAAACAAACAAAAACACAAACACAACAACAACAAGCAAAACACAAAACACAAACAACACAACAACAACAAACAACAAAACAAAAAAGCAACAAAAACAACACAACAAAACAAACAACAAACACAAAAACAACAACAAAAACAACAAAAAACAACACACAACAACACAAACAAACAAAAAAACAAAAAACACAACAACACAAAACAGCACAACAAAGCAAAACAACAAAACAAAACAAAACAACAAACACCAAAAACACACACAAAGCAACAACAACACAAACACAACAACACAAACAAACAAACAACAAAAACAAAACAAACAACAAACACAACAACACACAAACAACACAAAAAAACAAACACAAACAACACAACAAACAAAACAACAACAAAACACAACAAAAAACAAACAACAAACACAAACAACAACACAAAAACAAAACAAAACAACACAACACAAACACAAAAAACACAACAAACACAAAACAAACACAAACAAGCAACAAACAACAACAAAACAACAACAAGCAAAAACAAACACAAAACAAACAAAACACAAACACAAAACAACAAAACACACAAAAAACAAAAAAACAAACCAAACACAAAGCACAAAAAACAAACACACAAAACACAACAAAAAGCAAAAACAAACAAACAAACAAACAAACAAACAAACAAACAAACAAACAAACAAACAAACAAACAAACAAACAAACAAACAAACAAACAAACAAACAAACACACAAACAAACAAACAAACAAACAAACAAACAAACAAACAAACAAACAAACAACAACACAAAAAACAACAAACAAACAACAAAACAAAACAACACAAAACAACACAAAAACACAAGCCAACAACACAACAACAAAAACAAAACAAACAAACAACACACAACAACACAAAACAAAACAAAGCAACAAAAACAAACAAACCAAAAACACACAAAACAAACACAACAAAAAAGCAAAACAAACAAACAAACAAAACAAACACAACACACAACAAAACACAAACAAACAAACAAACAACAAAAACACAAAAAAACAACACAAAAGCAACAACAAACACACAACAACAAACAACAACAAGCAACAAAACACAACACAAAACACAAAAACAACAAACACAACACAACAACAAACAACACAAACACACACAACACACAAAACCAAAAAACACACAAACAACACAAAACAACAAAAACACAACAAACAAAAAACACACAAAACACAAACACAACAAACACACAACACACAAAACAAAACACACAACAACAAACAAAAACACAACAAAACAAACAACAAAAGCACAAAAACACAACAAAAAAACAAACAAAAAAACAAAACAAACAAAACACAACAACAACAAACACAACACAAACAAACAAAAACACACAAAACACAACCAACAAACAAAACAAAACCACAAAAACACACAACAACAAAACAAACAAACACAACAAAAAAACAAACAAAACAACAACACCAAAAAAAAAGCAAACAAAAGCAAGCAAAAACACACAATAAAAACAAACAAACAGCCACACAAAAACAAACAAACACACAAACAACAAGCACAACCAGAAACACCACACACCAAGCCCAATAAACAACCCACACACAGCACTAAAGAAACACAGCGACACTCCTCCCCACCAGCAGGCCTGTAGCCCCAAAAAAACCGACAAAATAGAGTGAAAAAAAATTAAAAACTCCCTGTTCATTGATAAAATTTGTAGAAATTAACGTAATGACATTAGAGGGAAAAAAGAATAAAACTGAAATCAGCAACATGAAAATGTTAGTCGTAAAGAACTTAATTCATAACACAAGGGTCCAGGGTTCCTTAACCTTGTTCAGGGGTTATTTTTATAATACACTTAACACTTGACATTTAAAAAATAATAAAAACGGATAATGAAACCGAACAGCCTGGATGGCTAAGTCTCAGAGCATTA
>CM067376.1:33521956-33700682 GCA_034510155.1 Eucriotettix oculatus
CGACACTCCCTCGTACTGGCAATTGCTTGGGTATTTGTGTGCGTCTTTGTGTTCCCAAAATGAGTAACCCTTACAATGAAGATAAGATCACTAAAATGCTAAAAGTAATCGCCAATGACCTTAGCTGTTGATGTGACTTACAATAATAATAAAAAAACATACATAATTATTTGTACTTAATTTAGTTATTTATATAAATTGATTATTTTTAAGTAAACATGCTACTACACTTTGAAGTTCTTACATAATTTTGGATATTACCTGTTAATGTTCCAGGTTGCATTGACCCTGATGAAATGGGACTAATTATGAATGGTGAAACAAACCACACAGTTACTTAGGTAAAAGAAGTCACCTGTTGTGTGCAGTTGTGAAGCCAACAGAAAGAAATGAAAATTTCCACAAAGTGTGATATCTTTTCCATCCAACCGATACAGACAGCTGTGAGAGTTGTAATACTTAAAAGCAGTTTTATCTCAGGAAATTCAGAACAATAAAGTTACAATGTAGGACATAATTTAAAAACTGTGATTATAAACAGGATTCTTGTCTTTACTGTTTTTGAGATTTTTATACACTAAATCAAAATGTAGAAGCCCAGATTATGTGATTGATATAGTTCTTTTAATGAATTTATTTCTTGATAAGTTTTTAAAGTTTCAGATTTGTTTTAGAGAGTGAATAATTAATGCTGATACATTTTCTATTCATATGTCTTCATACCTTGCCATTTTCCAGGCAACAGATCCATTTTTGGGGTCTGTAGCATTTCATATAATATTGTTATAAATTGTAATGGACATCAAAATAAAAGTTGAGCAAAATTAATAACATAATCAGTATGACATTTTTTATTTTTGCTGAAAATTCAACACCATTTTGGTTAATATTAACAGTCCTTGTCTTTAGAGATTAAATAGAGGAAAAGTGGAAACACTGTTTGTGTAGCACAGCCACATAAATATATTAATATCTGTAATATGAATGTTTTATGATAAAAATGGAGTGTGGTTGGAAATGGCAGTGACATCAAATGGTTTTTATGAGTTGTATGCCATTCAGTAAACAGCCGCCCAAGACGCTGCGCACGACGTGACACAAGGCCTGGAGCTTTCGACGTCAATTAATGGGGCGATTGTGGTGAACTTTAATTGCACATTAATGAGTGTTGTAAATTCATTTGTAAGGTTGTATCAGGGAGGATGGGGGGAGGGTTAGAGTATCACTTTTCCTCTACAGATAGCATTCAATAGAGGAAAAGGTAATCTGTGGGCTTTGAAAGGGCTTCAGGCTTGAAATTAAGAACACTGTATAGTGTGGAAAGGAGCAATTTTATTAAATCATAGATAGCATCGTCATAGCCAAGTAACTGGCACTCGCTTGTTTTCAGCAGCACCGTCACATTGACCGTAATTCTGAGTAGTTTCACACTAATCCCAGTTTCTTTCTCCAACCCACTGACCTATTACCAAAGCCCCAGGTGATCACTTGAGACAGCCATCTCCCTGGGCTTAACTGAACTGAGTAGGGTTGCGGACTTGCGTGTCTGTGCTCGGAACTCAACACTCATTCCCTAAAGAGCAACAGAGATATTTAGTGTGCGTAACGTCAGTTTCTTTTGTTACTTCCTCTTTGATAACACTTTTTTTTCTTACTATATTTTTCTCTTAAAACCAGATAAATTTTAAATAGAAATGATGTAATATGCTCTGCAACAGACAAATATTGCAATGCTTTATGGTTAATATTGGAAATGCTAGAGGATAAAAGGGTCAAAAAGTGAGTGAAGAAGACAGTATTGGAATTGAGGCAGAGGCATGTTGTAGAGGAAGGTGAAGCTGTCTTGTACCACACCAGAACAGATTACTTTCATATGACAGCTACCTGCCAACAAAAATAGTTTCTGTATATATGACAGCACGTTCTATCTCTTATTAGAAATCAGTATAGTAAGATGAAGTTTCATAACATGTAACGACTTTATCAAAATTATCTTGGTAATTGCTCTATATCTTGTTTGGCCACAAGCCCGTGGCAAATACTTTTTATATAGAAATGAAACTGAGTCGGTTGCATTTAGAGGCTTAATAAAAATGATTAATATTGTTATTACATTGTTTTATGTAACTGTTGTTTTTTTTAATATAATTAATGAAATAATATTTTGAAATTAGTTAAGCTTATAATAATTATTCTCTCCTCTCTTGTTTTATTTAAAAAATGTAACTTGTAGTCACTAATTCTGTGCAGTTCAGGCACGACTCTACTCCACTCTGTGAATTTTGATGGCAGTGTGTTTAAATAAATGTGTTGTAATACACAATAAATAATGGCCTATAAGGAAGTTATGAATATTTTAATAAGAAATAATTACCAGTAAACTATGTTAACAGAAAGAGCGATGGCTTATTCCATAGTCTGTAGACCTCGTCAGGTGTACATAAGGAATAATTTTAAATCAATATAAACGGAGATGTTGTGAGCTACACAGGTTGTGGAAGAAATTTCAATGACTTGTGATGCAATTCAAATTTATTGTCAGTGTTTCATTGATATTGTGTATCAAAATTTATTTTATGAAACTAGGAGAAGTAGCTTGTGCAAAGAAAAATAAAGTTGATTGGGCATTATGAATTAGTTTTATGCTGGGAAAGATAAAACAAAGTAAATAAGACAGCCCATAAGTCGGCATATAATTTTATTGCTATTTAATGAAAATAATTGCAACATTTTGTTTTCCTTTTGAGACTTAAGGCCTATGCCTGACGAAGTCTCGAAAGAGAGATAAATGTCACATTTTTATTCATTAAAATTATATGCTCACTTATTGGCCGTCTTTTTATTTATTATACATTTATAGTCAGAAAACTGTTTGAAAATAATTAAAGGTTTAATTTTATGTCTTATTTATGTGAATATAGGAATAAAATTCTTTACCAATTTCAGTCTATATTTAATATTTAGGTTTCTTCTGTAATTGTTGTCACGTGTCCTGTATAACCTAACACTTGATAAAATGTTAACAAATTTAAGTTGTAGAAGTTTTAAAAATTTGTAACTGATAGCATTAACAATTAGAGGAAAAAATCTGAAGAAGGTACAAATAGATTCTGAAACAGTTTTTTTATTTAATTAAATAATGTCTGAAATTAGTCAAGAATTTTATTTCATAAAAAAATTAAGCCTTTGAGGATGGATGAGTTTGAATGAGTGTGTGTCAAGATGGGGGTGTTAGTATGCATCTCCCCAACCCCCATCAAGTCCTTGCCTCTTCCCAGACCCTCATTGAGAGTGAAAGTTGGTGACCTGGTGGGTTCAATTGTTTATGACCTAAGCTAGCAGCACAGCAAATTTTGGCTGCTCAGTCATCGCCTAGCCAATCACTGGAAATGTCTTCCTAACTTTCTGATGAAGGGGGCGGTGCCTCCGAAAATTCAAGTACTCTAAACCTCACAAGGTGTCTACCATCACCTTAGGTAAGGTTCATAGATGACGACTATATATATATGGGATAAGTGACGAAGTCACGCATTTGATAATTGGATAGAAATATTTGGGAGAAAGGCAGAGGCTCTGTGACGATCCGGGTTCGAGTCCAGGCGGCGCCGAATATTTTCAGTCTTTGTTCCTTCTTCTCTATGCTTGACATATGTCTTTCCCTGAGCATAATTCTGTGCCAAACATATGTTTCAAGAGCGAATTTCCTGCTTTCTCCCATCATTTTACTATCATTACTTACTATATATATATATATATATATATATGATATATTATATAATATATATAGATAAAATTATGTTATCGTAATACGATTGGTGAGCGAGTGGATAGACGCACGCCCAGGCTCTATGGGTGATGCACTAGTAAGTTACGTGCACCGAGGTTGAGTCGGAGACAGATAGGAAATATTTTTGAATCTATCTTCTTCTTCCAGATTCACTTCTACGCTTGACATATGTATTTCCTGAGTCCATGACGTACATATGAATTAAAAAGACGAATATTCCTGCCTTCTCGCCAAATATTTCTATCCTCTTCTATCCAATTAACAATGCGTGACTTCTCTACTGTCATTACTTACTATATATATAAATATGAGTCAGGAAATGACATTGTCATGTTAATTAAAACAATTCTACAGGAAGGTTTCTTTCATACGTGCATTAAAATCTCTGAAGTGAATGCAGGTAGCCTATACTCTTGATCTGTTTATGCTTAGAAGTGATTAAACCGATTTCGATGAAAATTTCAGTGATTGAAACAGGAATTTTAACTTAAATTTTTGTGTATTTTTTATTTCAATATCCTGAGTTCAGAAGAAATAAATATTTATAAATCCATTGAATTGCCATGTGAAAGGTGGCATGAAAACCATCTGTGAGTTGAAAGTCCCATTAGGTGTTCCTATACCTTTCATCCCACTTACAGTGTTATTATAAGCGTAATTTTGGACGCATGAGAGAGGGAGGGTGAGCATTCTCACTCCATCTATTGTTGTAAAACTGTGAAAACAGGACCTGTTCAAAATCAACTGAGTTAAGGTTTGTGGTGAAGCGATCATAAATAAAAAAGTTGTAGGTGTAGCTAGTAAAAACTAAAAATGTTAGTAAACTATAAGCCCACATAAATAACATGCACATTTCATTTGTTCTTTTTTAAGGTATTTATACTTGAAGTAATTGTTACATTTTCAGACATCTGTCAAATTATGAAAAATGGAGGAATTGTATATATGAGTAATAAATTTTATTTTCTATCAGTTTTTTTAACAAAATGAAAATTATGTACACAACAGATGTATTATAAACAACAATTACATTCACAGCACATGAAACCAATGTCTATAAAGTAATGACAGCAGTTTTTGCAATTCTTTCTCTCTTTCTTCGTTTCTTATCTCTAGTCTTCCTTTCCACAGTGGCATCGAGGAAAAGTTGGACGCTGTTCCTCTCTTCTAATTCTCTCTGAACAAACTGAAGACTGTAAGAATTGTAGCCCACCATGTCCTAGATAAAAGAATAAACTTGAACTTAATTGTGTACCACAATATGTCATTTCCTACCTCACAAAATATAAACAACAATGGTTTGCAAAGTTATTTCTGATTCTTAAGAGAATTTACTCAATTATGCATAACTAAGGATGATGTGACAATTTCAAAAGCGAAAATGTGTAGATGACAAACATCTTTCCTAAAGGAACTGAAAATTTGAAATGTCTCATCGTGTCCTCAATTTCCTGCAAGTCCATATAATTCTGTCTTCTCTTTCTTGAAATTGAGGTTTAAGCAACCCCTTCTCTTTCCTTTCCATACAATTATTTTCGTTTTTGGACAATATCACATCCTTGCATGTACCAGGTGAGTAAATATGGAACCAGAGTTTTTTATATACAAAATACATGTTTTATTCGAAATATCATCATCCGATCTCTCTGCCAATTTATGAATACCATGTCAAAAAGTTGCTTTTTTTAGGCAAACCACTTATTGAGCCATTTTCGTAATATGTGAAGTGCATGTTCCACCGATGGAAATAAATAGCAGTCGGACTGTTTGCACAAGTATTAACCAAGTGATTGTCTCAATCTCTTACTTGACCAGGCTTGATGTGTGTGAAGGTGAATTATCATTCAGCAAAATCAGTTTGTGTTGTCTTTCTTGATATTCTGGCCATTTTTCATGCAATGCTTGATTCAAATCAATCATTTGTTGTCTGTAGTGTTCAGTATCAATGGTTTTGCCAGGTTGTAAAAGCCCATAATAGATCTCACCAAACCTTGAGCATAGTCTTCATTCAATAGTTTTTTGGACTTGTAATCAATCTTGATGGTTTGCCTGGAGTTACCCCACGATCTTCTACGTTTAGGATTCTTGAAAAAAAAAAATCCACTTTTCATACAATTTGATGAAGAAATGACTTTCTTTTGTTTCTTCTGAGTAGCATTTCCCAAGTGATTTTAGTATTTTTTCCCTGTCTTTCATTCAATTCATATGAAACCCATTTCCTGACCTGGACCTTTCCCAGGGTTTTCAAATGTATGGAGAAAAGCTTCTCATGTTACACAAATTGATCTGCGAGTTCTTGTTTTTTTTTAGTGTCATCCTCATACAACAATGCTTGCAATTAACTGTCTTCAATCTTTTTCTCTAGTCCAAATCGCCACTTTTTAATTTTTTAAACCACTCAAATCAATGTGATTTACCAAGAGCATGCTCACCATAAGCTTCAACAAGCATTTGATGCGATTCTGCAGCAGTTTTCTTTTAATACTAACAAAATCATTGCTGTTCACAATCAGTTTGTAGGCACAAAACTTGACATGTTCAATGCTATAAAAATTCTCTCAAGAGAAACTTTGTATTGTTGTGTGTCAAAACTCTTTTGTCAATTGTCACAGAACTGACGTAATGCCAAATATGGTAACTAAATTTACAACTATCAACGGTCAAAATCCAGTTACATATTTACACACCTGGTATATGTTAATGAGAAAACTTGTGTAAAATTATACAGCTATAAATTACTATAAATTAAAATAATGGGTTGTCAATCCTAAACCATTCCTAAATTTGGCAGAGTTTTGTTTAATTTAATTCTCTACAGAGATTATTATCTGTACTCACCCTTAACTTGTTTAGTTTACTAAAAGCCAACTTCTTCAACTTCTTGATAACTGGCAGAAGCCCTTGGTTGCTGACGATTGGACCATGGTGCATCCTTAGCAGGAACATCATGGTTCGGCAAATAACTTCTATTTCGTGGTCCCGAGCGAGTAAGGCCGGTAGGGTAGAAATAAACTCACAAACTGTCGTAAATGGCAACAAGAGGAGAGCTTCTTCTAGGTCACTGAAATGGTAAAACCAAATTAGAATTGTAAGTGTACTATGAGAAGACTTGCGAGTTTGATAAATTTAATTGTCATGTTATGATGAAGTAGGAAGTGAAAAGGTGTAATGAAAAAAAACACTGTTTTCCCAAATAAGTGAGTAAACAGTAAGTTAGTGTACAAAATAAATTTAATGTGACAATTCAGTACATCACTATGTATGGAATGGTTTCACAAATTTTTGTAAACTTAAAAACCAATGCAATAAAATAAACGTTTAAACAAAGTAATTTTGAAACAGCAACACGAACTATATGTAATTCTTACATTAACTTATAATTTTAATCCCAGGAAGAAGAAATGCTTCTCTTGAAGCTCATATGAGAGTGTAAAGCTAAATTAGAGGATCAGAACATGAAATTCTTGTATTTCTATTTTAAATATAGTAAAATATGATTTTTGCAAACAAACCATAATTCAAATTATACCTGGCCCGAATTCCACAGAGAATTTCAATGAGAAAATCTTCTGGATTTGAAGTTTTGTACGCTGTCATCAGGATGGGTACCTCTGGTGCAGAAGCTTTGTCATCAACTTTTTTGTGGGTCAGTAACTCTGCTTTGTATTCCTTGTAAACATCAATAGCTTCCAGCAGACGTTCAGCCTGAAATATATTGTTATAGTATTAATATAATCTTAACAATTCAGCTGATATTGGGAAAATTTGAAAATTAATATGAAATGCTGGGAAATAATGTAATGTAGAAAATATAAGAAAATTAACAAAAAGATAATGAAGTAAATACAAAATTAAATGATAACACAAATACCACAACATTTTCACAACCTTTATTGCTTTTGCCAAGTGAAGAAAAGCTGCAAGAAGCAATGATTTCTTTTTTTTTGTCTGTCACCTGGTTTGTGTCACTCTAACCGCTCTTATGATTTTTATTCAGCTGACAAAAGCTACAAGGATTGTAAGATATGTTATTTGGCATTTAATAACATATAGTAGGTGCATTACACATAGACAGTAAAGGTAACTTTGTTAAATGAGGATGGAAAGAGCTGATTCGCCAATGCTGTACACTTCTTCCTTGTTTCAAAATATGTAGTGCATTTAACATAATACAATAAATAAAAAATGGTCAATAACAGGGGCAGCTCGCGAGTATTTACGGTAATGTGCTACATCATACCAAGGAACAATTTTTATGAGGATAATTCCCTTTACGTAAGATACTAATAATACATCATCATCTACAGTGCCTACAATATTCCATGGCCCATAATATGCTACATTTCTAATTTCCTGAACATAATGTGTAATATAAACAAATTTTTAAAATTGTAAAAATATAATATTAAATTAGCACAAATCACTAACATGAAAGTAGTTTCAGTTGTTACATATTTAAAATAAAGAAAGTTAATTTTAGGAAGACGCCACATATAACAGGAGTTATTGCATGTGTTAATTTTCTCCTAATTACAAAACTCTTCAAAATTCCGCTGTTAAACGTTTATTATTTTAAATAACCTTTGATTAAATCAAGCCCATAAACAGTAATTCTTTAATAATTTGTCAAAAACATTTAAACTGTATCTCTCTGCTGATTTTTTTGTAGCTCATATAATTCTTAAATCTTGGAAAAACAGGGGTGCGAAAATGAAATACTGCATATTTCTCATTCCAGACAGGAATCTTGTGTTATGCAGAATGTAACCCAGATGTATGTGGGAGAGTGTGCCAGAAGGCGAGCAGTTTAAAATCTTCGAAATTGAAGCAGAAATTTTACACACTTAAAATACTATTATTTTAAAGTTTATTAAAATTACGAAACAAATAATTCCTCCTCAACTAATTAATGTACTGTAGCACATATGCACCAGCCGTCACTGGTCAATACATTTCCTTTTTTGAACATAATAACACAGCGATTCACTTATTACACCACCGTTAGGCCAATTTCATATAATTTTCTTAACCTATCAATCTCTATTCTTGTTTACAAAGTTCACTTATATCAAATTTGGGCAGATATTAATTGAAGCACTTGGCATTTTATAATACTCCAAGTCCAAAATTACTCCAATGTACCCTTGACAGAATCCTAAATAAAGGATAAAACATTAGGGAATTATATTTTTAACAAATTTATTTATTAATTTTTTCTGCTCTTATGGCCAATTTATCTATTAAGTGTAAGGCATTTGGAATTATCACAAATTTGGAATTGACGAAAGATATGCAATCATGTTTACCGCCTTTTCACTGCCCACAGTTTTCTTTGATGGTAGGTTGAGATTAAATTGCCCTGGCACAATAGTTTCTTCCCCAGTGGCAAGAGCTGCATTTTCCTCAGCTTCTCGCTCTTCTTCTGCTTCATCCTCCAGCACAACTGGTTCAGAAGTGCGTTCAAAGACCCTGACAACACTATCAGATCCAGAAGAGGCAACATACTGCCCATTCGGACTAACAGCCAAGGACCAGGCTTCACCATGATGTGCCTAGAACAAACATATCCCAAGAACAATAGTAAAACGACTACAATTATAGAAATCACTTGAGTAATATTAATATAAAACCTACTTGTAATGTAAGAATCTTATTGTATGTATCAGCATCCCAATATTTTACTCTTCCATCCTTCCCACATGTAAAGAAGTGGTGAGTTTTTGGGACAAATTGGATTGCTGTGATGGAATCGTCATGTGCGAAAAGTGAACGGTGGCAATCCCCAAAATCCAAACCCCAAATCTTCACATTGCGGTCTGCACTTCCAGTCACTATCAAAGTTGAATCATGGCATATGTCCATGCATAGAACTGGCAAATGGTGACCATACAATGATACAAAAAACTGAAAAAGACAAAGAAAAGGTTTTTTTAAATTGAGAAGAAATAGTAGTAATATTTTATAATATATATATGAGTCAGGAAATGACATTGTCATGTTTTATATATATCCTTACACCCTATCCAAATATACAATGTGTGTGACGACGTCACGTTTCAATCATTAATTCATATATATATATAACCATAACTCATTTGGATAGAAAAGAGGAATGGAGAGAAAGTAGGCGTTACCAAGCTGAGAAGCAATATCATGTCAAATGTTTGACATAGAGCAACTGGCCGTCACACCACTCCATCTTGAATTAGGGACTGCTTTCCAGCCTAGTGATGCCTACTATGTCTAAATGAATGAATTATTTTGACATTGTCACATTACCTTTCCTTGCTTGATAAAATTCTAATTAAATAAAATATTTAGAATAAAAAAAATAAAGTAGCCAATAAGCAGACAAAATTTGATGATAAAGTTAATGCCGATAACTCGCAACTTCTATCTATGTTGCTCAGGCAGGTAATAAAAAATGGTAAGAACCATAAGAATGGCATGCTGCACATACTAGGTGACAAACTCAAAAGCTTTTTGAGTAAATTTCCTATTTAGTGCTGCATATCATTTATAAAGTTCTTACAATTTTTCGAAAATCTGAATGGAAAAATCTCAACCAGTCCGGGAATGAAACCTCCCACTTCCCATACAACTTTTAATCACATGACGTAAGCCACAAGGATTGCAGAAACAATATGGTACTTATTTGATCACTTAGTTTTGTCATTATCTATTTGGTAATTTTCATATAATACAGATGCTTTGTATTATATTAATTTAATATTTTACAAAAAAATAGCAATATCAACATTGACATCTGCTGCCTGCAATCTGTGAATTCAGGTAAGTTGTGAATGTAGTTTTTCCCAGTTAAGTAGTTGAGTGTAGTGATCTCTCAGGATTCCATCCGGGTAGCGAGGTTTGTTTCCCACAATATTTTGATGACTGGCACCACCATTTTCTTAAGGTAAATTACTGTGATTGTCAAGTTGTGTCTCTTATATATCGTAGACCCATGATCTGGGAGTCCAAATCCTTCCTATTGGTTCTGGTCTGTAGGGTGGACTAGGACTGGTATCCCCACTCGGTTACTCTTCGGATCGGTCCCGCCGTTTGCCTTACTATCTAGACTTCCAGGCTCTCCAGCATTGTACCTGTCCTGTGTAACATGGCCAAGGCAGGGTCCCAGGCTTTACTAAGTTGTAAACCGTTCTTTCTTTATCAATTCAGATGTTGGTGTCAGTCATCGAAACGTTGTGGGAAACAAACGTCGATACCTGGATGGAATCCCGAGAACACTACTTTCAGGTAAGTTATCTGAAATTCACAGATGGCACACACCATGTACGGTTTGAAGTTCTTGGATTTTCAGAGACACAGCTCCCTTCAGCAGAAGGTTAGAAAAACGTTTCCAGTGACGGCCAGCCTAAATATAGCTGAAAACATGCAAACATAACACAATTTGAAATGTTATCATATTTATTTTGGAGTTATTTTATTTACCTTTAAGGTGTCTACAAAGAAAATTTTTACAGTTGAGTCAAGCAGAGAGACTGCTATTAATGCACTGTTGGGTGACATTTTCACTGCAAGGACACCTTCTTCCAGCTTCAAAGTTCGCTTATGCAGCACAGAAAGAACTTTTGCCTTACTGTCGGGAACATTCACTAGTTCAAACTGCCAAAATTTTACAGTTGCATCCCCACTACCAGTCACACATCCTCTCTGTAAGTTACATCAAAGAAATAAAAGGAAACTTTATAACATAGGGATTTAAAAGTATGTGGAAATGTATTATTTGATTGCATACAATAAACCATGCTGCATAAAAATGATTCAATCAAACTTGATGGGAACATAATGTAATAAGTGATTTCACTCTTCAAATTTATGCGCAGTTCGCTGTTGCAGCAACCCATGTGTAAGGACCATTGTGTTTGGCAGGTCATATGTTTTGATCATGGATGATTGTTGACCTGGGAGCAATGTGAGGGCACATGGACAGTTAACTGGATTTGGAAACCCTCAGGAAGTGGGGGCAGGCCTGGGTCATATAAAATAGAGTGGGCTGGTGTGGACATTATCATGATTTATTTTGGCTGTGAACGGCAGTGTGGAGGTGTTTATTATTTTTGCTGTGAACTGTGGTGTGGAGGTGGGGATTATTGCTGTGAATGGCGAGGTGGACAGGAGCTTTTGGAGAATAGGAGTTCAGATTGAGGCAGCAAAGGGGGTGGAGATTGTGCTGTTGTGAATGGTGATGAGGACAATGATTGGTGGCAAGGAGTCCAATTCTGGGGAGCAGACACACCAGCCCAAAGAGCTGGGAATGAATGGACCCAGGCGGAATGCGAGCATCTTCGGCTGCCGCACCAGGAACTGCAAACAGTAAGCCCTTCCTTTCCCTGCAGACGTGAAGTTGAACATTCTCATATTTAGATGAAATTTCAGTATTGTTGTAAATATTTTGGTTTAGCTAAGAGTAGATATAAAGTAAGAATGAATATGAGCAACATCTAATGATTGTGGAGTTGGAGTGGGCTTTGGCTGGGTATTAAATGTTAAATCAAATTGTTTTAACCCCTTGTCTAATTACTGAATAAATCATCCCTCCCTTAATTAATTCATTAAAGCCAAGACCCCTGAGAGACTCATGCTCGACTAAAAACTCGCGTGTCTTGGCTTGACGCTGGCGATCTCATTTGGGATCTCACGATTTGTGATTGCCATTTATTTTTGAGAAATATATATATATATATTAATTCTGCATATGCAGTGGCGCCCGGGCCGGCATTGCGACGATAAAAGATCCGAGGGGGAGGGAAGCATTACAATAATTTGACAAAGTTATTAAGTGAAAATTTGCTTATATTTTAAACTGAAATATATTTGGATAATGTATTGCAAGATAAAATTAATAATAATCACCAGCAAAACTTTTAATTTATCTCCTGGAGCTGGTGCTTTGTGTTTATATGAAACGGTTAATAATTATGTTCATATTTCATGCAAAGAAATACTGTATTACTTAAAGGAATTTATTAAATATTAAATGACTGATTTTTATTTAGATGAAATTCAAAATTGAATAATAATTACAATCAAAATTAATATATGGTTTTGGTTCAATAATTTGTGACTGATGTCATCACACTGGATTACTTTTTTAAAAACCTTCTGTAACCTTATTCTCTAATCTTGTGTGTCACAATGTGTGTACCATACCATCTTAATGAAAACAATGTTAAGGGTAATTTGAATGATATTAAAATACATATTTAGCTTTCATTAAATGAAGATTATTTATAGGAATATGAAGACGTGGCATGACATTAAAATGCAATTCACATGAAATATTTTTTTCAATATGTAACTGTATTCTATTTAAATTTGTGGAATCATAATCTGGATGCAAATACCTTGTCTGGTGTCAGAGAAACAGTCCATAACTCTTTGGTATGAGCAGGGACTGACTCAAGAATTTCTCCTGCAGCTATATCTGCTATGACAAGCTGGCCATCCTTCATTCCAACCAAAACGTGCCTGTCCCCAGGCGCAAAGCATATGGACAGTGTGTAATCAGTCTCCAGTGTGCGAAGACAAGTAAGGGATGGCCTGGACAATAATTTAAGAAATATTTATGCAACTTACACTAGTAATATGTACATATTAGATTTTTTAGTGTAAAGATATTTAATGGGCAACATATTTATATGAGCTATTAGACACTAAGAAGTAATTTACCTGTGCTATTCTATAACACTAACTGGGTGCCTGGTGATGCCCAGGATTTAATTTATATTAATCCCGCTAAATTATTTAATTAATACAATACTTGATTAAACCATCAGCAAAAACGTCACATTTATTTAGTTTTACCTTTTCCATGTCCCCTACTTTTATGACATCATAATCACCATAAGAGAAGAGAGACCAATATGGAGGATTTTGACCAAGAGGCCATGTTTTGAGACATGGAAATGTGTGGGGTAAGAACAGAAGAGGCCAAGGATGGAAACACTAAGAAGATTAAGGAGGATGTGGTAGTAGTGTAGAAATAAAAATGCTTCCCCAGAATAGGTTAGCATGGAGGGTTGCATCAGATATCGAAGGACTCAATACAGCAACACACAAAACCACCATGATGTCTCATCTTGATCGAGTCATGAAACCTACCGATAGCTTAAACAACACCTACACACAGAAAAATACTTCTGTCCATATCACCTTTTATGGTCCCAGAATTTTCCTCCTCCCTTTTCCAATAGCTAATTGGCTGTAATTTCAAATAGTATCTGTTGGTATTCACAAAATTGCAGCCAATAGGAAAACTTTTAGCTGCCATATGTACACATAATTATGCACAGTAGCTGTTCACAAGCTTTGCATAGCTTCTGACTTGACAGGAGCAAATCTTTATTGAATTGGGGACAGATGCCATTTATTTAAAAGACTGAAACCTATTGTCAGTAAAAGGTCCTTTTTGTTATTGTCCAAAGAAGGGTGTAAGCTCTGGCAATCACAAAGGATACCACAGAGACAAAAACATCAAAAGTCTTCAAACTTTTCCTCACACAATTTTAATAAATTTAATAGTGATGTAAATTTGTTCATTATTAATGCCTGAAACTTAAATAATGCATTGGTTATAATGATGCTAAGGGTATAGTAATCAACATGAACTTATTATTAAAAATGAGCATTTACATTTCATGTAAACTTAAAATATGACTGCTTATAGCATTGCATAGTGGAGAGAAAATGGTTTTCAAAATATTTTAGTTAGTCGATGTTTTAATCATATTAATAATTATATTAGTATCTAATAACATGATGAGGGAGATATCCAATGATATCGACTGTTGAAATTTTAATAATCAACGATAGTAAGGAAAGTTATTAATGACATCAAGGTCGGGCCATATTTTTCATACCCTGTTCAATTAAAATACCTAGAGCAAGTAATGGAAAACAGTGAAAGCAGAACATATGATTAGTTTTCTTATTTGTATTGCCTATGATATATTTTTATAAATGCTTTCTAAACATTTAGGAATTGGCAAATTTAGCCTTATTTCAATCAGCATAGAAATACTTGTATTCATTATTACCTGAAAGGAAGTGTCCTTACCTGTTCCACATTTTCACCGACTCTCCACTTCCAGAAGCAATAGCCAAATTATCTGAACTGAAGCACAAAGACCTAACTTCTGAATGGTGTCCTTGAGCTGCAATCTTTCGTAAACATGTGCATTCTGCATCTTTTGTAAATCCTCGTATTGAATGGAGTTCGATTAAATTGTTATTCAGACAGATGGCCACCTATTATTTTTGAAGGACAAATCTTTGATAAAGTGATTATCTATAAAATTTTACAATTTAGAACATCTTAAAATAATTATAGCTTTCTCATTCCCAATAATTTGTAAGAATGTAATATTTTAATATGGCCAGTTCAGTGGCATAAGATTTACAAGATAAAAAAGAACCTTGATTAGTAGAAGGATTACTTATTTCTATTACTACCATAATTTAAATATAATTTTTAAGACTTTTCAAACAATTTATTCACTTGAATAATACTTGTGAGAAATATAAATTACATGCCCTAATTTCCTTTCCTCCTCCAATGACCAAATTAGCTGATTTCACTTTACTTGTAGCAGTAACGATCGGCAAACGAGTAACTTCGTCAGCTAGTCCCTGTTCAATGTTTACTGGTTCTATTGTCTGCTCTGCAGAATCTGAAATTCTGGAAACAGTAAAATAGTTTCAATTGAGAACAGTAGAATTGTTCCAGTAAGCTGTTCTTCAAGAAAAATGTAATGAAAATGGATTTAAAAAGTTAATAAATATTGTTCCACACTTAAAAAGACATACAATAATAACTCATTGATTATAGTTCATTAAGTAACTTACACAAAGGTTTCACTCTTGAAATAGCTTTGTTTGATTTTGACAATAAATATAAATAACAGCTTCATATATTGAGTTAATACTTTACTTTGAAAGTCGTTTCTTTAGTTTCCTCTGACGCTTTTTAAAATGTTCCAGGGATTCTGCTTCATTTTTAAAATAGAAAACTTCAACAATGTTTCCATTACCATGACATAAAAGTATTTGCCCAGTAGCATCAGCTTTTAGAGATACTACACGGCCTCTACCTTTCCTCAAAACTGATCCAACTTTAGTACAAGTCAATGGACTCTGAAATTACAAACAAAAAACTAAAATTGAAGAAAGAGTTTTACAAAATAAATATGTGTTTACATGATTATATATATAAAAAGCTCAATTTTTCTACACAGTTGGGTGGTCACAAATCACTTATCTGTTTGGGCATAAAGGAGTGGCTGTAAATGAAATGTCTATAATATAAAAGTAGCGGCCTCTGGCTTAGTAACACATTAAAAGTGAACAGAAAATACGTACCAATGAATCATTCTCTAGGTCATCTGCTGGCAATAGTGATTCCAAACCCTCAAGATTCATCACTTTCCATGCATTATCTGTTGCTATCTCACCATCTTTGAAAGCAATCTTCCATACTCTGAGTTCATTGTCTCCACAACCAGTCACTAGATACTGATCCTTCCTCAACAAACAGAAGGCCCACACCTGAAAATTATGCGATTTATCAAACCTATTCCTAACAAATTCTGTCAGGGCCTAGTCCACATATCTACCTCTGATTTATGACTGACTAAAGTCTTAAAGCAGTGTGCAGTGTCCAAATCCCAGAATTTCACGTAAGTGTCTTTTGAGCTAGAAATGAGAATATTGTGCTCTTCAAAGAATTTAACTTGAGTGACAACACCCTTGTGTCCACACAGTCGATTAATACCAGTTTCGCCAACAATATCCCAAATGACTATATCGGTACCCTAAGGGTTAAAAAAAAAAAAATTGAGTTGGTGCAAGTATTAACCATGATTAACAACATGAGTAATATTAAAATACCTTAGGAATAAATGCCCGAAATACAAATAGAGAACTTACATACTCAACAGTAGAAAACATTTAGGATTAAATGTGAATACCTTGGAAGCTGAAGCAAGCCTGTGCCCTTGAAGGTCATATGATAGGCATGTAATTGCTGTTCTGTGCCCTGAAAAGGTGCTGACATTTTCTCCAGTTTTCAAGTCATATGTTTTAACAGTTCCATCTGCATAGCCAGCAGCTATGTGACGGTTATCTGGTGCAGCACATAAATGTGTCACAACATGCTTTTCTCCTGAAATAACTTGAGCCTAGATATACACAAAACATTATAGGTTAATCAACACACCAGTTTTATTGAAATCATACTATAGTGTGAAATTACCTTTTCTCCTAGTCTTAAATCCCAAATTATAATGTCCTCACAAGCACCAACAGCAACATATCTTCCTGCTTGCCCCTCCAAAGTTATACAAACAATATTACAGTTTCCATTGGCAATTATATTGAATTTGCCACTAGGGCTGTAACGAAGATACTGTTTGGTAAGACCCATCTGAAATCAATAAATTCGAATCAATGTAAAATCCAATACTGGCTCTATTTACTTGTTTTATAAAAAATAACAGAAGAAGCAGATTGTAAAATTGTATTTACAGAAAACTGTCATTATTTGACAATCATAAAAACTGATTAAAAAGTAAAACTTAGTTTTACAAATTGTACTATGTAGAATAAAATAAATAGTATTAAAATGAACCAAATGAGATAGACAACTGTTTGAAGAGATTCAAAGGTTAACTGAAATAAATTTTTTTGAATAAATTATGTAAAATCTGCATTCAGGGGTATTTCTTTGAAACTGAAGAAAGTATTACACTGTCCATTAATGTATTCGACAAACCCCACAATAATAAAAAAGTCTTAAGACAGCCAATTTACATTAGCATTAGACTGAACATAAGTTGTCTATACTAGTATATTATTTGGAGCTCTCCTGCGATTTCTTTCTCAAATTTCTGTGTTCTTCAGTTTTACTTAAAATATGCAATATGTTAACAAAAGAATAATAGGCTAGTCTGTGTGACAGCAGAGTAGACATGATGAAATATATACCAAAATAAATATTAAAGGTGTACTCATTCTTACAAGCAAGGAGAATCAAAAAAATTAAGAGTAGAGTTCGTACTTCGAACCCACACGCCAACATACATTTCTGTTTAACAAATTAAAATAGCATACACACTTAAAACTGTTACTCAAATTTTATTATAAGATGCTGCATTTTCTCAGTGAGAGTAATTCAATGTCGAGAGCCGAAATTGGAATTGAATCATAATCGAAACAGTTGATTACTTACAATTTACGTATAATGTAACACTCAAGTAAATGCTCAACTATATTAATATTTTAAGTTTACATTGATCACATTGTAAACACCTTAACCTATACGTGACACTGTCCTGGCTATCATAGTAAACATACACACGTGTATAATTCATGCCTAAGTTACATACATATGTTTCAAGTCACGTGACCAGGATTTAACGTCACTGTTCCGTTTTATGTCTTTGATACCGAAGAACATATTTGAGATACTCTTTGGTTGATACTCAATTGTGGTAATGAAAGATTAGATTTGGTATAACAACAAAAACACAAGAAGATATCTGGAAACTTGTCCTCGGATATTCGGAGATAGTTTTATTTAAATTTCTCACGGCTACACGAGTAGCAGAAATAATATTTTAGAATAGTTTATTTTATGAGGTAAAGGTTTAGTTTGGAATATTTTGCCTTGGATCAGAAACTAAAACACCACTCTACCTTCGCTTTTCATTTAAAATTCTGAATATCTATGTTGTAAATATTATTAGTTATCGTTCTGTGTGTTTTATTGTGGCTGTGGGACCAATCATAGCAAAATGAGGCTGGTAGTTTTTACGAAATATTTTGGATGCGTTAACATTATTTTGTAATAAAAATATTCATACAACAGTTTTTACGTTTTTATTTTTTATATCTTGTTTTTATTCTGTACTTGACGTTCAGCTGTTAACCGTAGGTGTTATCTCTGATTTGATATTTGCAAAGACGTTGGTTACCGAGGTTGTCTGCTTCAATATCGACGGTCTTAAAATTATTTATACATATACTTAAACCAATTTTCACACAATGTGGTATGAAATTCTGCCAGCCTTTGGGATCATATTTGCAGCCATGTCTGTGCCGCCTGTAAGCATGTATTATATACATAAACTGGTTTTAGGAAATGTAAGTATAGATTTCTTACTGCTATATGTACAAATTGACATTTATAATATTTACTGTATATCAATCACTCTTATAATGCAATTGACTGGAGATTATGGAACTTGTTTTAAAAATAAAAATTTAACAACAAAATCGCATAATTGACCTATTTATTGTTTCTATTATTATGAATCAATAATTTAATATTGTAATAGTAATTGCCACAAACATTTTTTATACAAAGCATAAGGATTATACCTCAAAAATATTTATGTTAACACTTTGATCATAGTTAACAAAATATTGAATTACATTTGGGTTTATATTTTTCTTACATGTAGTCCTATCGAAGAAATGTGAATGCGCAATTTGAGAGAAAAATGTACATGCGTGATATCAGAATTACAGGCGATCCATACATTGTTCGTGTAAGTATAATTAATGAAAATATCTTTGTGCTTTTGACTACATTTATGGATTTTTTTTTCTTTCCTCAGGGACTGGAATGTATTCCTGATGAATAAGGGCTACTTTGTTCATCAGCTGGTTTTACCTTAGTTGTTAAGTACTGGAAGTTAATACTTTTTTAAAAAAAATTAAAAAGCTTAGTGTACATTTTCCTTTGTGTCATGATTTGTTTTCTAAACTGTTAATTAAATTTCCAAAATAATTCTGGAAAACGTATTTTTGCCTTTAATGTATTATATGCCCAGTGATAA
Source organism: Eucriotettix oculatus (assembly GCA_034510155.1). Taxonomy (NCBI): domain Eukaryota; kingdom Metazoa; phylum Arthropoda; class Insecta; order Orthoptera; family Tetrigidae; genus Eucriotettix; species Eucriotettix oculatus. The sequence goes on from CM067376.1 coordinate 33,541,604, forward strand.
ATAGTGGGAGCCTTAATTGGGTTTGATTACTGAGCTAGAACAAAAAGTGATATCTTATTGCTGTTTTTTCAAAGAAACTTCAGCACCAGAAAATAAATTTTGATGCTAAAATCCTGATGAGTTTTACAAGCAGTGGTAAGGGTAGTAGGAAGTATAATAGCATTCCCAAAAATCAAGTCAATTTTTCCTAGGATCATGTAAAGAACAATATTTCTGCTGCAGTATTGTTATACATTCTACCAAATCTTACTCTTTTGGTCACACTTGGTGATGCTTAAGAATTCATTTATGTTAACCTGGTACAGTATTTATTTAAACACGTAACTATCAGTAAAAGTGTCACATTTTTGAAAATTAACCTTTTCACATCCCTCGCTCTATGAGAAATGAATTCTGTCATGCAATGACTCAGTATCTTAATTGAGTCTAGAATATTCTGGTACCTCAAATAAGCACAGGAACTTAAAATAAAGAACAGCACAATACAGAGGAAGGCTATCAATCTCACAAACCATGAAAAATATTTATTTGCATGCAAGTATCTGCTTTTTATGTACATTTTTAATTTCCATATCCTCTACCCCTAGGGGTGGCAGTAGTCTTTTACCTTTATAACCCTTTCTTGCTCCCAGTTCACAAGGAACATGTATACAAAACTTTGACAAAATCCAAGTTTAGATTTGTGTGTGGCAAATACATTGAAACAGTCAATTAGAAGATACTAGAACCATCTCTTCAGTCTGATAACTGTGAAATAATGTCTGTAGATACATATAGATCTATGAAAAATAAAATTGAGTGTTTGGGCTGGGTCTTTATTTGCACTGTATTATTAACTAATAATAAAAAGTATGACTACTTAAATAAAATGTTAAACTTATGCATTATTTCACACTTGTCAGTAGTTTAATTATCTCATTTGACATGATGCTTAAGGTAGGAACTTTTTTTGCCTGAAAAAGGGGAGAGGAAATAACGTAAATATTCACTAGGTTGATCAGTGCTAAATACCAAAACTTAACAGTAATTGGATGAATGATATAGGAACTTTTCAGTCCAAACCTTATAACCCACAGTTGATTTTGATCAGTTCCAGCTTTGGCAAGGTAATTAAATAGATTTCAGACACTTCAATTTATTTATTGGTATAGATATTGCTTTTGGGAATCAGCACTAGCATGGATTATTTACAAGGAAGAATCCATGTTGAATTAACTTCATACAACTTTTGAAAAACTAAAGCTTGTAATGCAAATAAGTCCACTTTGTATAGTTCTGTATTAAATACACTTTCTTGGGAAGTAAAATCATGAATTAATTTCCTATTTTTTGTTTGATTTCCTAAAAATTTGTGATCAAATGCCAATCCAGTGTTTATATTTGTATTGGAATAACTTCTACATCATAACTGCAGATTACTTGATAGTTTAAATGTGGATTTAGGGATTCTGTGTCTTTCTGTGTGAACTGTAATTTTCACCTAAGAAGAAGATTTACCTCAATACAATTATACTTAAAGTCTTTATTTGGCAACAAAATAATGTTGTATAAAACAAATTTCTTATATCACAGTTAATCCTGTGGAGTATGAATTTTAAACACAATACAGTATCGTCTTCACAAAATACATTAACACTAAAGTGATTTATGTAGTAGCAAATATTTCATTCAGAATTGTTTTATACAAAATACAGCTACACGATTTTCTTCCAAATCTTACCAATTTACTATTTCTTAATGTTTTACATAAATTACATAATAATGCTTGTTATTTCTACAAGCAGGATATGTTTTACAGATTCAAGAATTATTTTAGGAGAATATGTCAAATATATTAATTCCATGCCCCCTTTTTTTAATCCAATTAATTTCTAATTCGTATAGTGTGAAATACAATTTTATCACAGGCAGTGTTTAAAAAATATGTACAAATAATTAGCAAAATATATTAAAATCACATTAAAAATATAAGCTTTTAAATAAAATAACTTTTTTAAAAAATAAAAAAAAAAGGTTAAGAAAAAGGTAAATCAATAATAAATAGCATAATAGTACCCAATTATCTACTCATCTGGGAATGTAACTTTCAAATTATTGAACATAACAAATTCAGTCGTCCATGTCTAAGTCATCTAATAGACGATGCTGCTCAGTAACAGACATTGCAAAATCCTCTTCTGTCCTGAAAATAAAAATTCAAACACGAATTAGCTTATAAGAAAAGTAAAATTAGAGCGAAGTTAAGAATGACTGGTTTTGGGAGCTATTAAGAATTGACAAAACTATCAATTGTGTTCATGTATTTGTTTTGAATTGTAATTATTATATTCAAATACAATTTTAAAGTGAAAGGAAAACATGTTTAAAATTAGGATTTTTTAAAGCTATTTGCAATCCAGGTTATTTAGTCTTGAAAAGTCTAGAAGTAACATAAAACTTACCTGCTTTCCATTATATGATAACCATCGACAAAACTATCTTTCTTACACTTTTCGACCAAGTATATATAAGTACCAAAAGCTAGACCGATAAATAATGTGAATATAGTACCTGAAACACAAATAACCTGTAAAAATTTGAGGAGAAAAAGGCACCAGTAAAGTATAATTATGATAAGTATAAAAGTTATTTGACCAACTTTTTTTATGAATCAAAAACATTTATTGAGGAACATAATTTCAAAATTAATTCATATGAAAATACATTCATCTTTAAAATTACATAAAAGCAAATTGACTTGTGGAAGATTGCTTGCCAAACCCGTTTTCTTGGAATATTATTGCTCTCTGATGATGATAATAGTTTTAGAGACTTAAAAAATATAAACACAATCAAAAATAATCAGAAAAGACAAAGAATTGACAAGCACACATTAAGTTGTTTTTTTTTTCAAACAAAAAGGTTTTGCTGAAATATAAACCATTCGAACTTTGTGAACAACTTCAGCACACTGAATTTTGAAAATAATACACTGTGATCAATGTAAAGTGTTTTTTCAGCAAGGTATAATTAAATTTAGTAGCATTACCCTCAATGAAATAATTATGATTCTAATATTAGAGAACGTAGATTTTCCCGACAAAGATGCTGGATGAAGAGTTCTCGGGATTCCAGTCGGGTGATGTTTGTAGTCCACAACGTTTCTATGGCTGACACCACCATCTTCTTCAGGTGAAGTGCTTACGAGTCAAAAATTGGTAGTTTATATAGTTCCCATCAGATAGTCCTGTCCAATCAGGGGTTCCCTAGTCTAGTCTTTAGGTAGTAGGAGTGGGGCGCTCTCTTTCCACCGCCCACTCTTGGATCGCTCTACGGCTGATGGTGACTGTACCTCATCTCCATTATTGGGCTTAGGCTCTGGGATTTCTTGTGTGCGGGTTCTCTGCATTTTTGATAATAATGGTTCCCACGCCTTACTTAGGTGGAAACCTGAATCCCTATTTATCAGCTGGCTGTTGGCGGTTCTAATGGAAACCGCCTCCAGTAAGATGCTGTCCCAGATTTTAATGTCTTGTAAGAATAAACCACCTAATTAATTAGAGCTGTGGCCAAATTTATGTGAATGAGATGTGATGTGTTTTACAGTATTAGACTACCTTACTCATGAAAACTTCAGACAGACCATAAATATAAATTTGAACTCTAAATAACTTATGATTAGTAAATCACTTTTGAATATTCAATTGCTGAATTTTTTTTAAATGGATTTGACATACCCACAACAGTTAAGTGCAATAAAAGTGAACTTCCTCTCCCATCAATTAGCATATTAAGTACATTACTTAAGGAACCATTAGTTTTTGGTGTAGGCAATGACAGCATTTCACAAATGAGAGAATACAGGTCAACATTATCGAATGGTTCCACTTTATAATGCTTCTTCAAAAGAGGTCCTTTTGCAATAAAGAATGGGAGCATGGTTCTTAATTTATTATCATAGCCATGTTCACCAAATGACATGTCTGAAAAATAAATAATTTATAACTCTCAAATATAATAATATTATGATTTTGGAATATCTGCAAATTATAAGTGATTCTAAAAGTTTAATTTGTACAAAAAAACCTGAGCGGCAACATGCAAGAAATGCATTATTTATTATTACTAGTTCACATCAGAAAGATTTATGTAAATTGATGCAAACCTGACTCAATTAGCCCATGCTCTTTCCAATATGATTGTACCCATTGGACATCTTCGAAAGCAAATCCCTCGTCAGCTAGAAGCAATAAAGGTGGTGTTCTGACGTTGTTTTTGAAATGCCACCGGTCCAACATCTCAGATTTTGTGTAAATGGAGAAGTTTTCATGTTGTGAAGCATTCTTCAATTTTGTATACACTTCATTGTAATCCTCTGATAAATAAAAATGGAATGATTATTCATAATTTTCTGCATGTGAAACTCCTCACACGTAAAGTGTTATTTCAGTATATTGGCTCAGTGCATAAGTCTGTGCCATTCTTCACAGAATTGCATTGTTTTTCTTCCGTTTTGAGTTTGATTGTTGTGAACAGGAGCTTATATTGCTAACAGCCTGTTTTGGCCATTTTCATGGCTAATTAATATGGAGTGTCATGAAGGGGGAAAACAGGCACAGACTTGTGCACTGACCAAATATATAATTCAAGAAGATTTATGATATTTGGCCATAGTTGTACATGCCACATATTATTTACAAACCAGCATGGTTTTTATAGAGTTAAATTGGTAAAATAACACAAAAATAATTATTCATTCGAATTGAAGTAACCATATTTATAGTGAACTACTACTATTCTTGAAAAGTGACTGGTTTTGGTGAGAAACATTTTTTTTAAAGAAAAATACTAATAGGGTTCTCTTTTAACAGACGTATTGAATTATTAGTCATAAATAACTTTACATTTTCAGCATGTCTTCCTGTACAATACTGACATGAATTGTATTTGAAACTAATATAATTTAAAGAAAGTATGATATACCTGGAGATGGAATCAGGTGAAGAGCCGGTGAAGCACCAACAGTCTTGTATGTTGTGCCATTGATGTAATTTTGTACATAAATTATATTGGAAGGTTTCACGGAATCCATTCCATGATCACTTAACATAAATAAATTAACATCCTGCAAGCCAGCTTCTTTCAAGCTTTCCAGCAAATAATTTGTAATGTTGTCAACATTTCGTAGCTGTTCTAAAACTTGAGATGTCTCTGGGCTGAACTTGTGGGATGTGAAATCTGGCTCATCAAAATATATAAATGCCAAATTAATTGGACGATCCTTGTCCCGGAACCAGTTTATAACCATATCTACTCTCCTGTGCCAATCCATAGTGTGGTTGTATGGTGTGTAGAATGTGGGTAGTATCCCTTGGTATTTATATTCACACCCAGGCCACATGGACACACCACTATGGTGGTTAAACTTTTCATTAAGTGTCTGCAATATCAAAACACGAAATTACCGACGTTAAATTTTTGAAAATTGAAAGACTTGTGTATAGGTTCTATATATATTAGGTATCAACTTGCAGGGAAATATCTTGCTGTTCAGACACTGAAGAAGGGATGCAAGACTCTCTAAAATTCGCAATTTTTATTACCCTGCAAATTGACGCCTAAGTCAATAGCTATTTCTGTCCCTCTTTCCTACCCAATCTTTCTTATGTGTATACAAGCTTATACTAATGGAAAATGATTCCACAGTCATGAATTACTGCTCTGAGGCTAAGAAGAAAGAGGCTAATTAGCCAGGGAAAATGAATAGTAGCAGCACAACATTATGAATTAATGTGGGCAGATTAATATAACCAACTTACACAAGGTAGTTCATGCACACAAGAGATGAATATTTTACTCTTGAAACCATAAATGCAGCTTGTGGTGTCAAATTCAATACTGATGTAAGATTCCATGTCAATAAATCAAAAAATAGCACTTGCAAAAAGAGTAAAAATGTTAATATGAAATGAACATGACTAATTTTAACATAAAAATCAACGAAAAAAGTTTAAATATAGATTTAGAAAGCTCCTTTTGCATGAACTATAATATATTTGAAAAAGTGTAATCGATTAATGTTCCAGGAAATTTTCTTTCACAATATCTGACTCTGAAAGGGTATTTACATAAAGTTAGATAAAGGTAAATTTATAGGTTTCAGGAAACTGACATCCACACACAAATATTTACACCAATGAATTGTGTAGACCTGATCAAACACATAGCCTTGAATTTTGATAATTCCTGTACTCATAGTGTGCATGGCATGAGCAGAACATTATAATGTAACCAGAAATATGGTTTGATAATTGCCAGGAATTTATAAGCAGAATAGAGGAAGAGAGAACAATTTGGAGGATGTGGACCAAGAGAAGGGATAGATTAATAGGTCACATTTTGAGTAATGACAGCCTTGTAAAATTAGCATTAGAGGGAAGTGTGTGGAATAAAAACAGAAGAGGGAGGGTTTGGTAGCTATGTAGAAATGCAAAGGCTTGCTCAGGATAGGTTAGCATGAAGGGTTGCATCAAACCAGTCTTAGAACTGAATACCACAACAATTTTTTTTAAAAAAAATCAGTTTATGGTTGCACCAACCAAGGAGGTCATTAGCGGCTTGCTCATTGGGCATCTACTTTTCATTTCCTCTGTCAGGTAAACTCAGTAAAGGTACTTGAAAACACACACACACAGGCCCTAGCAAGTAATCGAAGCAAGGGCCTCTGTGATGTTACCTACTAGACCACAGAGGCAGCCAAACAACAATTGCCACTATTGATATTTGAAGAATGAATGGAGGTTCTTGTATATCCTTCAAAATTTAAAGGAAATCTGCACCATTATAAGTTAATTTTGATAGTTGTAATTTTAACAACACTGTCCTGAAAAATAATGTGAATAGTGCTCAGAAGTGAAACGAGTTGTCCCATATGCTTTGACAATTTCATCAAAATCTGGTAAATATACTAAAAAAATGACTGATGTTATATCTACGTTTTGACAACTAAGAACATACAAATTATACTGAAGAAAGTGTATCTTACCCACAAGGGTTCAACATGATTTCCGAAATTCCAAAGTTCCTCGCCGCCAGTAATGACCCTGTTAAGCTTAGGATCAAAAACGGAATTACTTAAAACGCCATGACTTTCTGGGAAAAGCCCCGTAGCGATTGATTGGTGATTCGGGAATGTTTTCGTGGGGAACACATTCCTAATATATTCTGCATGCACCCCGTCACTTCGCAGCTTCTGTAACGTCGGTGTTACATTTTTATCGAAATAGTCGTGCCGGAAGCCGTCAAAAGAAACAATTAATACTAGAATATTCTCTTTCCGCAATAATAGTACTGCTAAAGTAATACACCCCGCAATTAAAATAAATAACACAACAGCTAGGAACGTTATTCTTCCGGTCATGCCAACTTTCGTCCAAATAGTATCCTTACGTTAACCTTCATATTTCGAAATATTTAAATAAGGTGCATTTCCCTCGTCATATCACTACGGGCGCCTGTCAATCGATTACACGTCAAGAAACATGCAACGTATGCTGCCATCATTTATTCAGCATGCCACGTACTTGAAAAATAAAACACTAGGACGGGAATAGTGGTAAAAATATTTTATTTTCCAGTTATCTCGAGGTTATCTGCATTTACCATATAAAACAGGACTTGGAAAGATAAAAAAGGAAACCTACAAATGTCAACTACAAAGATATTTGCTTGGTAGATACTCCAACGTCTTGAACGACAACTTTGAAAAACATGTTTTATAATGATGATAGTGCTTTTATGTGCAATCACATGTACAAATGAAAAAATAATAATAATTCAATCTGGATGAAAGCTCCTGTTGTGTAATGCCTTGTGAATAAAGGACTGAAGAAGCTGAGAACTGAAAATAGTTTTTTTCTCGAGTTCTAGTATGAATATTTTAAGAAATAATTAAAATAAGCATTTAAAACAATAAACAAATTAATTGGACCAAAATTAAAACATTTTTCGAATAAATGCTAATAATAAGAAAGACGTAACTTTATTAACATTAATTTAGTACCCTGACGTGACGTTTAGTTCCATAATTAGGAATTCATGGATAAAAATTTAGACGCGAGAAGAGGCGTAGACCAGCTAGTAATAGATGGGAGACATCTCCGGCATCCACCTTAATTTTTTTTTTTGTGCAGACTTATGTTGATATAGTTCTTATAAAATTGATGAGAATTAAAGACCCGTTTAACTAACAATTATTAAAATTAGGAATAAAAATTTAAAACTCAATACTAAAATTAAAATGTTATTCACTATATCAGTAATCTTCAGATCTGTTGTTAATCTTATTTCGTTAAAGAACATAGAGCGTTCTCAATACTTTTGATTGCCATTAGGCTATTTATAACATTTCTTCTAATAATTGTTCTTACAGCTAAATTGGTTTTACTAAACGTTATTTGTTAATTAGAAATAAGGAAAATAAAGCTAATATAAATTTTCCTTCTTATAAACATTCTCCTAATGCCAAACACAGTCTGGAACAAAAAATAAATTTTAAGAAAAGGTTAATTTCTGAAATGTTACATATCAAAAAGTGTCAATTTTATGCTCATATAAAACTTGACACTTCACAATTGATGGTTTATTAAATGTATTTGTTAGTTTCGTGTTTTTTTGTTCTTTGATTTACAATTCCTTTATTCTTATTACTCCCGTTTGTTATAAATATTGACGAGGACGAGTGTTGGTCGAAATGTCTATTTTAAATTATTGTTACAAATTTTAATAATTGCCTGATATACGGATCGTTAATTGTTATCTAATTTATGTTCTTTACAGGCGTTAATTGTACTTTTATTTCTTATAAAATCTACCGGATAAAAATGAACTTCAGTTATTATGGAAATTTGCATGTAAAAGACGAAGACCAAACATAAGACGGTTTCGAAATAATAGTTGGAATGAATATTGAGAACCCTTCCAGAAAATATCGGTATCAGTAATTTTAAGGTCAGCGATAATATATGATAAATTATTCAGTGATAATATTGTTGTGAGCTTTATAATTACCATGCTTTTAGTGAATACTCTGGTGCAACGGAAAGGAAAGAAAAAGATGAATATCAGAATATTAAATGAGGAAAATATTGCTGAATTTTTTTTGATAAATATGACAAGCACGGATAAGCTCCTTAAATTACATGCAGCGTAAATGTATATCACGGTCAATTTTTCCTATAACGAGTTTTATTACATTATTGATAGTTATTTTATGTGACATATTGATGCAGTTTTTAAATATCAATACTGACGTATCGACGTCATCGGCTGACGATCACATACGTGATTTAAATAATTTGTTTATTAATTTTGTTTCAAATTAAAAACGAATTTTTAAATCTAACAAGCAGATAATTATATGAATGAAGAGTTCTCGGGATTCCAGTCGGGTGATGTCGTTTGTAGTCCACAACGTTTCTATGGCTGACACCGCCATCTTCTTCAGGTGAAGTGCTTACAAGTCAAAAATTGGTAGATAAATATATATTCATATCTTAAAATTTAGCGTAACATTTAGTAAGTTATCTGCTGAGATTAATATTAAATTATTACTAGCATTCAATTACGTGTTCTTTGGAATGAAGGCCAATTGTATATTTAAAAAATAAACGAAAGACTAAAACAGAATCAATAGTCAAATAATTTTTCTAAAATTAAATATATAATAAATGATTTAATCAGCCTCTTTGTCAGTATTTTTATAATTTAAATATCAAATATTACGGCGTGAAATTTCATATTTAAATTATAAAAATACTGAAAAAGAGGTTGATAAAATAATTTATTATAAAATCATTAACTGTTCGGAAGACTAATGAGACGTACAAGTTGCCCATCAAATATCGGATATCGTTTCAATATTAACCCGTAGTTGGATTTACGTATTAATATTTGCAATTTTAGTTTCTTCCAAGGACAAGTAAGGTATAATGACGGTTTGCAACCCTGATCCTGAGGAAGCAACGAGATTATTTTGCTGCTGCCTGCAAAGAGTATCTTAATATATTTATACAATCTTTGGCTGCCTGGAAATCTGCGGGGCGAGGCAAATTCAATATTTATTTAGTTAATTGACTTCAAGAGAAAGGATTTCGTCATGGTTGAAAAGAATTTGAAAATGAAAGAGATGTGGAACTATTGATGAAATAATTCCTTTTTGTTTGTGTTAATGTTTACAAACACAACCTTCAGTCTTTCATGGTGTGTCTTGAGTCTCATAGAGGATGAGGATTTTCGGATAGAACCTCAACTATCCGAATTTGGTCCATCACTGATCTGGACCGGGCATCCCGAATTGCTAATGGAAGAGCTTGGCAGTATAAGCTTCTCCCCTATATATACGGACGTGGGTGGGAAATTACTTTATATATTAACAAAACTATTTTCTCATTTTAAAAAGGTGAGTTTTTATTTTAATTTCTAGTCGTTATAATTCTCTTCGTCTTGACGCATTGGATTTTGAAATATTCAATATGAAGATTCTTATCAATTTCATTAGACGCATTGTGTTGTGAAATAACAGGAAGCAATGGCGCACTCTCTTTTATGTCAGCTGATATCAAAGCTCGTTCTCGGTAAAAACAATTTCATATTGTTACCCATTGCATTTTCTTCCAATCAGAAAGGATAACTCAATTTGCCTCATGAGATGGGGGAATTTGTATATCAATGACGGAATGACATTTTCATTCGTCGGTAAAGCCGGGCTAATGTCCTCGTTGCGAGGTGATTTTCTGAACACAGTTTCTGAGTAATGCGCCGCGCTATTACGTGGGATATTAAAAGTCCAATTCAATGTTTAATTGCTGGACGTTAATTGCCATGCAAATTGTCAATACTTGTTCCGTAATTGCTCTGAACGGAAGCATTTCGGTGTTATCTCGTCGTAGCAGAGATGGCCTTTTCGTGTTTGCCAGATGTTGCAACGCATCGGACAAAGGCCTCTGCGCCAAAATGAATGGTAAGTTGCGGTTTGGAACACTTTCAGATGTTCTCAACAGGTGTGCAGGTGTGGGTGCCCCGTTACCTGAATGTCACACCCACCCAGAGTGTTTATTAGAATCTGATTGGGCATAGAAACGTAATAGCCACTCCCATTATACGCATAATACACTACATTCAAATATTCACCTCCGACCCACACCCACATAAATAACCAAAATGTGGTAAAATTAACTTCCAGAATCATGAAGCCTACAAAATACAAAAAACGAGAGATTTACGACTCTTTAACTGGATGCTCCATGACCTGCATGACTCAAGTAATTTTTTCCCCAAGTGAACTATGCTCATTAAAACTTTTCTACTTTTGCACCTCCTGAGTGGCTTCCCTCCCAATTACTCTTCTTCTCAGCTCTTCTCTTCACCCGTTGACCGCCATCCGCCGCCTTCAGGACTGCGATTACCTTTTCTCATTATTACTAGAAGAAAGACAAGAGTGGAAAAATGTCGACCGGACCCAGGAGTTCGAGTCCATGGTCCCGTCGACATTTTTCCATTCCTGTCTTTCTTCTATGAATTAGGCATGTGCTTTACTGAGTTTCATTTGAAGCATTTACACTTCCTTAGACTTTTATTCTCATTCTTCTTTCTCTCTTAGGCCGCCCCTCAACAATTCCGACCAGCACGTCAACACTTCCTTATCAAAAAGTATCAAATCCAATTTTTCTTTCTGTTTAACAACATCAACTTTGGGTGATCTCCTTCTCTCTTTAGTACCTTCTCATTTTTTCCCTTATCTGACCACTTGACGTTCAGCATCCCTTCATCTAGGTCAATATCTGAAATTTTTTTCGTTGTCTTTGAACTCGTAACGATGTAAAATCCCACTCCATACAAACATGTTACCAATATTTTCCCTAATGTCAATTCTGTTTGTTATTACCTTGTCTTTTTTGTTAAATGTAGTTTTTGCCGACCATATTTTTGTCTCTATCTCTCATTCACACTACCATCCGAGTGTCATATCAGAACTTAAATATATGAATGTGGGAGCTTAGCTCTTTAAGGTTTTTATCTCGGAATGAGAATGGGCTTTGCATTCGGGTATGCCTCGTTCTCCCTCAAGTTTGTAAGGTTCTCACATGTCGAGGCACCTTCATCTCTTTTGGAAGGTGTATGTACTGGGGTCACAGCCCTTGGGCATACGATACGAGTTGTCCGCTGATCCTATGCACCATTCAGCTAAACTTATTGAGGCAAGGAGAGGGGAATGCTGCGACCCCACAGCAAAGTCTTCTTCTGTCATTCGGAACGGCGTGAGACAAGTACCAAATAGCCCGACCTACCTGATGCAGAATTTCAATGGTTTTTCCTGCATCTCTCTCAGGTGAATAGGGGAGGGGATAGGATCCTTAAGCCCGGGGAATCTAGTCAAAGGCAGATATGACTGTGGGAGTTTCCTCTCGCAGACACTTCTCCCCAGAGTACTGCGTGGTTGATCCCATTGGATCAGTCGGCCAACTGCCTCCTAAAACGGGCGGAGGCACGGAGAAGAGAATGCTGCGACACCACAGAAAACTCGTCTCCCGTCATTTGGAAGGGCGTGAGATTAACCCAATGCCCGTACTACCTGATGCAGGTTTTCTAGGGTTTTCCCTACACCGGGTAGGATCCTTAAACTAGAGCCTGGGGGCCCTACTCGACCCTTGGCTACCTTGCACTACCTTCGCCACACCCCTCCAATTTCAATTCCCTTCCTATGCTAATAAAAGAGAGTTGCCTGTTTCAGTATCACCCTCATGTAGCCTGTTAACCAAAAAACAACAAAAAACAACAACTAGTCAACCCACGAAGGAATACCTGTGGGAACTTCCTCTCGCAAGTATTTCATCCCAGATTGTCTGCGGGCTCACCTTTGGGGATGCCTCGTACTCTCCCTGGTTTCTTCGCGGTTCTCACATTCCAAGGTACCTTCATCTTTTTTAGGAGGTGTATGTACTGGAATGGAGCAACTGATGAAGAAGGCCAAGGTTCGCCAAGGACTGCAATGTCGACCACCATCATCATCAGTTGCAAATATAAAATGTTAGATGTACATTAATCAACGAATGAAAAAACCAGTTTAAACAATGGTCATTAAGTGATAAAATAAATACCAACGTTTCTGCGGTTCCAATGTGTTTTTATGCATGTATATGTGTAATATGTAACCCAATTAGTTAGTAATTTTCTAATACTGTATTAACGCTTGTTTGACAATTTTGTCTTTGGCAATAAAACTTATTATTAGTATTCGCAATAAATATTTGATACGATCATGTAATACGCATAAGGTACCCTAAGATTTATTTACTTATTTTTATGGAAATTAAAAATCAAAGTATGCAGACCAATAACCAAGCGGAAAACGCCGATTTAGACGTGGCGGATGCGACATTTCGAGAAACGTGACGAAAGACCAGCAAGGGATTAACGAGGTTCGGAAGGATTCCGTGACAATGGGACCATCAACCCTGGACATTTCGTGACGGTCACCCGTTCCCTAAACAAGGCGTAGATCCCACGTAATTTTAATGTTAACGGAGGTTCTTGGAGCGTGTTTGGATTCCTACCCGCGAGGTGGGAGAGAAATTGTCGAGCCCGGACGTGGACGAGCCGAGAAATGGTGAGTTACTTGCCAGTCCTACGAGGAGAAAGTTCTAAATGAGATCTATAAGAAGAAAGTCGATGAAATATCTGCTAGTCCTCAATGGTGCGTTTGCTCGAGCGAGTCGATGAGTGAATGAAAAGGAGTTCATTTACCCCTTGCTGCCAGAGTGCCTTCTGACGCCATGCAGAAAGTCATTTCCTGCAGCGTTGCCGATGTCAGTCGCCTTCAGGAAATTCGGTGACATTTTCCCGGAAAGCCTGCGCTCAGAGAGGAACTAGACATACGAATCTAGCCGCAGGACACAGGAAAAACAGGCGTGTGGACGCGACGCGTATGACAGAATCCTGACAGGATCCTTTTATAATGGTTCAATTGCCCCGAGGCTCATATTTGTTTTAAACTAACCCCGCGTCAAGCTAGTCGCCCCAGGTAACGTGAATTATAAAGGACTCTGAATAATGGGAAAAAATTGTAATATTTTGTAATCATAAATAAATTATTTTTTCAACATAAACTAATATTTTCATCTCCTTGATTATTACAACCAAGCGATATTAATAGTTTACCGAATAAAATTGAAGAAATTGGTAGTTTGGGGCTACAGTCTGGGCGGGTCGCATCTGCCGCAATATAACTGAAGATGACGGAAGGCAAGTGAAACTCCTCTTGATGAAGAGAAGAGAGAGGGAGGCTAAGCCTAGAGCTGAGTTCAACAACGTAGCTTCCGCTAAAAATACATTTTGGAGTAACACCAGATGAAGTTGCCAAACTGATGAGACATTGAATTATCAGTGTTGTTTCTCTTCGCCTAAGCAGAGTTTATTTGTGGCATTCCTTACGAGTTATGTACCGAGGTAAGTCGAAACTTGTAGAAATCCCTCCGGGTATCCCATTGGGTATTTACATAATTTTCTCAGAATGAGATCCCGGAGGTAATTTGAGAAACAAACACATAAACAAATGTGTGAACAAATACATGATAAAATTTTAAAATAAAGAAATACCTTAGAAATTTGTCCCTAATTTATTCTCGGGTATAAACACTTCACTTCGCTAAAGTAAAAGAGGCTAATAGAAACAGAACAAAAATAAGCAAAAAACACCCCGCTTCACACTTTATTTCACTTCAATAACCTATGTTAATTTTTCCGATCTCTTATCTTTCTTTAGGGAAGATGTGGGATGTGCTGCTTTTGCGGAAAAGTAAAGGCTTGCGCAGTGTAGATTAGCACCGAGGCTTGCATGAGACCAGTCTTAGGACTGAATACTACTACAACAACATCTTTCTATTTAAAATAAAATTTCCCTAAGTCAGTTTCTTTTTGCAGACTCGTCTTAGTTTTAAATTTGTGATCACCTTTCCCGACATGTTGTCCCCACCTCCCCCCAATCTTATCCCGCATGTCTTTCCACGCCCTGTCTCCCGCGTATGATTTAAATAGACCGCAAAGCCTATTTTTCTTCCTTCTGGTTGGTAACGATTCTAAACTCTAATTCCTCTGCCTCGTCCCAACTGTGACCTGGTTCCCGGTATTACAAATTTTGTTGCTTCCTCTCTGATGAGATGTTTTATGTAAAACAATAAAAAATACAGACAATTTGACAACAAAACAATTAATTAGCATTTAGTTAATATATTTACGACGTTTCATCCATCAGGTAACTAGACATTTTTTTAAAAAAAATTCAGTATTTATTAATTTTGAAATAATATTTATTTAAATTATCAAGTATGATTTTCAATTAAATTGTCCACATGTGTCTTAGATTTATCCATTTAAAATGTAAGTTAGTCATTTATTTAATTGAAAATTACACTTTATAATTTAACGAAATTACTAATGATAACGTAAAAAATGTTTCGTCTAGTTACCTGATAAAGTAAACAAGTATGGACGAAACGTCATCATTATATTAACTAAATATTAATTAAAATATGTTGGTGACAAATAGGCTGTATTTTTTTTATATGTTTTATTTATTATACATAATTGTCTGGTCCTGGAGTAAAAAGAAAGGAGACAGTATTTGAGCCAGGTGCAATAAAAACCAGACATCACAGCGCGACTGGGGTGTTTCCCAATTTTGGTGAGATTTGGGGGCATCGGATGGTGTTTTCCCCCAAGAGTAACCATAAATGTTATTGGTGAATATCTATCCCTACACCTTGGTAATATGAAACTAAAGAAGTGGGGAGTAGGTTTTAAAAGGTTAGCAGAGAGATTTTAGAGACTGATTTTCGAGAGCGGGAGATTTGGAGAGAGATTGCTGGACAGATGATTGGAATTTTGACAAGGGAGATTTATCGGACAGGCAGTACAAGGACAGGAGGATAAACTGAAATTCTTCCTGAACCAGGAAGAAAGAATAGCGGCGGTTGCTGTGGTTTGGATCGAATACGACCTAAATAGGAGGAAGACGCTGGAAGGTCCATTATGACGACACGATAATTACTACTGTTACTTTTTGCTAATATCCTATACTACCAGGGCTGTATGGACAAGTAAACAAACAACAATAACGTATCTGTACGTTTCATTACGCCATTATCAACAAAATTCAAATCTGGAAATAAATCTCCTGCAAATTTTAGGAGCATGTTTATTTTTCTTCCCCTGTCTTCCCTGTATTTTTTTTAAGTAATCGAATATGAATGTAGTGTGCATATTCCGTTTATTGGTCCACACTCTTGTTACGAACGCTCTTATTCCCTATTCTCGACATTTATGCTTCTTTTTATTTTCGACTTGTAGCTAATCCTAAATGAAGTCAAATTTGTCAGAAGAATGCAATTGATTAACGTCTGTTTTCTAACATTTGCTCGAACTCACAATCCCTGCATGAATTCCAAATTTCAATAGTTTTTATCTTCTGATTTTATCTAAAGTAATTTATTATTCCGCCTGTGGAGACACCATAGAACCGTCGTGTAAAATTTTTTTCTTATTCAAATTTAATTGAATTCTTTTTTTATAACTTGGCCGTTTATCCTTCCTTTAATCTGAACAGTTATTATGAAGCTCAAGACACCGTAAAATAGATTTCATTTTAAAGGAGGGTCTATATTACTAAACCTTCCTTTTCTGTAAACATGATGAAGTTATTATAGAGCGAAGGCTTGCCCGGTGAATTTGTTCCAAATACAATTTTGACGGCGTTGGCGGAGCTTGTTGTCGAAACGTCGTATAACAAAGCTTTGTCCCGGATGTATTTGGAATGATAAAGTTATGTTTTTATTATCAAATATGCCTCAGTTCAGTTCCTCAACAGTACCGGAACAAATGTAAAGCTATTTTTAAAGTTTTATTTTAGTCTTCAATTATATCTATTTGCCCTATTCTGTAATTATTTACGTTATACTGTTCATAGCTTTTGTACAGTCACAGTTTCAGTTATTTAAATTGGTAATTTACGTTTAGTTGATTTATAAAAATATTGCTCCAGGTGAGGCTCGAACTCACAACCCCGGCATCGCTCACAAATACTGCTCTATAAGTACCGTGCGCTAACCAATTGCGCCACTGGAGCTCTGGAGTCTCGGCCTTCTGTCCTGGGTATGGTTGAATTTTGGAGATGCGCCTGGCGTATGGTTTTCATAAACCGCAATGAGAGGAAATATGTTTCTTAGGCGAGTCAGGAAGAAATAATAAAAAGGAGGCCACGAGGGTTGGACAAAATAATGTAGGACGAGAGAGGGACAAAATAGCGAACAGTGTAGAAATCCATTGGCATTGAGAGAAACGGTTACAGAACAATTCGATTTCAGAGGAGCCTCAGCTAATTGGTATTAATTAATCATCATGGTATATGGTTTACATAACAGTAATGGAAGGAAAATGTAAGTTGAGAATATATACAGGGAAATTTATGCTATGTTATTCAGGACTTACAGGAAATTTTTGGTAGTTTTAGTTTAGCGGTCGCCTGGAATATTCCATAATTCCTACGCGCAGGTCTCGACTATTATTCAGGAATGGTTAATAATAATAATAATAATAATCATATTCCGTAGATCCTGTAAAGAAGCTAAGCTTCAAGGATGTGGAATGGGTCAGGGTGTACATTTATTACATTATTTTATTGTATAAAAGATAAATATACTTATAACAAATTTTTGTATTATAAACTATTATAAACTAATTAATTATTCTTCTCCTATTCTTCTATAAATTCCTTTATTGAATAGAAAGAGAGGCTAAGCAAAAATGAGCGTAATTCAGTCTTAAATTTACCTTGATTATCGGACAACTTTTAATTCTGTGCGGCAGTCACGTGTTGAAGATGGATATCCCTGAATAATGCACACCTTTCTGTGCAATTGACAATGTTTTACATTTTTTGTACAGATTATTTTTGTTCCTTGTATTGAAGGGATGAATATCAGTATTATTCAAAAATAAGTGCCTATTTGTGTTGTTGCGGCGTTTTCGGACACTTGAAGAACGCTAAAGAATGAGTTTTGAAAGACAGACGTGAATTTACGATCAAACCACAGACTTAATGCTCTAGTTTTTCTTACAAAAATTAAATTAAAAATATCAGGATTTTTAACTTTTTAGTTCAGTGGTTCTCATAATTTAAAAATTGATTGGTCCATAAAAATTTCTTAAAAAACAAACAGAGAAGTAATAAAAAATGCAGCATAACAATCTAATACATGAATTTGCCCTCCATAACTGTAATAAATTTCTCGATAATTTTACAAGGACTATAATAATAAATTTTAGAATCATTATAAACACATAGTAAGTGCTATAAAATTATAAAAGGTAATAAATTACACAAAAATATTAATAATTTCTTTTTGTGTGGTATATTTTGAAACACGGCTCGAAACTTCATAATTGACGCGGCTCTCCCGGAGTTACCTACCTTTAGCAGCAGACAACACATCTATTTGCCGGTATATTTTTATTTCCTGTTAAAGGAATAACCCTCAAAAAGTGACGTTCTGTCAGTCGCATTGGGTGTGCAGTTTTGCTAAGGCGTCAACATTTAGAAGGCAAATCCGATAAATGGTATCTGTATTCCTCTATTCGTTTTGTCCTAAACTTCAAATGCGTTATGGAAACTCCAAAAATAGGAATTCCAAAGCGTCTGTTCAATAAGGTGACAAAAAATTTATAGTATTTGTTTTCGATGATGTGGGTAGTTTGTAAGGTGTTGATCGGCGCGATCTACATCACTCATTGTAAAATTATAGTCAACACACGCTTTCGGTTTCGTTAACTTGTTCATGCGTTTATGTATTTCCACCGTATTTGTTCCATAGATTGTTGTTAAGAAGTAGACATCCCGCTTGTCCTTCCACCTCATCACCATTACTATTCGTTTCCTATGTAAAACCGAACCGAACTTTTTGAGGACCTTTCATATTCCTGGGCAAGCCTTTTCTATTTCGTTTCACAGTCTGTGGGAAATGATGTAACTTAGTAACTATAAAAATTGTGAATTGTGACACACTATACCATATTTAGTAAAGGTTTCATCACACACATAATAATAGGCAAATTATGAAATTCACTGTCAATAGTAGTTGTTTTGTCGGTCTTAAGTAGAGAAGACTAAATTTATCCTGATTTAGATTCACATAGGAAATAAATTTTTATGCCAAATCTTGAGCGTTTCTTGAAAAAGTATTGTTTCCAACTCAATAAACTTATATAACATCAGACTTTCGTCAATAATGACATCCGCCTTGCCTTTTGAAACTTTTTATTGGGATTGCATAAAATGGCCAAATATTATTTAATTTTGGATGAGTTGCTGGACTATATGTAAAATGTAAGAGAAGAAATATTGACTTTGCGACTAATTTTAGAAGTCAGGATAAGAAAAAACAAGCCTACATTCATGGCATTTGTAGATTTAGAAAAAAAGCATTTGATAATGTGAACTGGAACACACTATTGAAGAGAACTGGCTCATACATAACCTCTACAGAAGAAAGTAATTAGAATAGAATACCAGGAAATGAAAGCCGAAATCAAGAAAGGAGTAAGCTAAGGATACAGTTTGTCACACATGCTAGGTAACTTATATGTAGAACTGGCGATAAAGAATGTTAAAACGCAATATGGAAAAGGAATCATACCGCAAGGAGGAGAAATAAAAACCTTACGCTTTGCCGACGATATGGTAGTATTAGGGGAGTCAGAAGACTTGGAGACCATAATAAACGACATGAATAGAGTCATGGAGAAGGAGTTCAATATGAGGATTAATAGAGGGAAAACCGACGTAATGGAGTGTAGTTTGGGAAGCTTTTGAATAACAAAGGGTGTTAGATTGGGAAGGGTATGCTGATGGAAATTAAGGAATTCTGCTACTTGGGAACCATAATAACTAGGGACGGTAGAAGTATAGTAGACATATAGAGTAGGATAGCACAGGCGAGGAAGGCTTTCGCGAAAAAAAGGGATTTACTTACGGGTAATATAAGTAATATTAGGAAATCGTTGCTAAAATGTTCGTTTGGAGTGTGGCGTTATATGGGTGTGAAACGTGGACGGTAGGAATTGGGGAAAGGAAAAGAATAGAAGCATTTGAAATGTGGTGCTATAGGAGAATGCTGAAAATCAGACGGGTGGGTAGAATCACTAAAGGGGAAATTTTAAGCAGAATAAGGGAAGAGCGAACAATATGGAGGACGTTGATCAAGAGAAGGGATAGATTAATAGGCCACGTTTTAAACCATGAGGAGCTTGTAAAATAAGCATTAGAGGGAAGTGTATGGCGTAGGAACGGAAGAAGGAGGCCAAGAATGGAATATGCCAAGCAGATGAGGGAGGATGTGGAATTCGCTAGTTATGCGAAATGAAAAGGCTTGCGAAAGATATGGTTGCATTAGACTCGTCTTAGGACTGAATACCACAACAACAATAACAACTTGTTTTCACTTTTCATTTTCTTACAACCCAGTGTGATTCCTGGCCTTTTCAACAAGTTTCCTCCATTCTTCCCTCCCCAGCGCGATTCTCCGCCATCCTCTAGCTCTAAGTGGTTTTATGCTGTTTTCCACATCGTCCATCCACCGCTTTCTTGGCCTTCCTCTGTGTCTTCTTCCAGTTGGCCTCCATTTAGAAACCTTTTTTGTTGCCATTCTAAGGAGAAGACCAAGCCAAACCATCCTCCGACTTTTTATTATCATCTTTGAATGAGGTAATCCAGTTCAGTGTTCGTTCTATATCTTCAAGATCCATTATTATCCTGGACTGCCCCGTAGAATCCTGCGTTCAAAAATTCTAAGCTCCTGCTCATCAGTACTTGTTAATGTCCGTGATTCTCATCCGTAGCTTACGACTGGCCTGATCATTACCCTATAAATTTTCAATTTCAGTCCTCTATTTAACAACTTAGAGACCAACAGTTTCTTAAACCTGTAGAAGTACCTATTACCGCTTAAGGTTACGCAATTTTATTTCAGTTGACATGGAGTTTACCCTATTCAATATTAGTTCCCAGATAGCCAAAGTTCTCCACTGCTGCTGATAGTTGATACAAGCTTATATTTTCCTTCCTAGTGAAATTAATACACTTGGTCTTTGATTTATTGATGACAAGTCCTGTGGTTTCATTCAACTCGCATACTGAAGCTCTTCTTCTACTAACGATTGGTACATCATCCACGTATGCACATATCTGAGTTGACTTAGTTTCTATATATCGGGATATTTGGTTGGAGCTTCCGAAAAGCTGTTTCAAGAGTCATAAATTGCGACTCTCTTTGACCTCATGTGTGCCCTCTCTCCCCCCCCTGTCTCTGGTTTAGGGTGTCACTATTAATCTCAGAGATTCGAAAAACCAATATTCACCGTTTTCACATTATTTTTAAATACTTCCACCAGGGAGTATAGGGTCCTCTAATCCCCACAGTACGTTATCCTAGATAGTATGTGAAATTTGTAGAACTATTTGGTTAAAAAGTCTTTATTGTATGCGATACTTGCATACTTACGTCCATTTTTATATATTTGAGGACGACTTTCGATTGCAGTCATGGTTGAACATGGAGGTTTATCAGCTATGTAAAAATCATTTATGGAATTAGTGAATGATGTTCTAAATTAGATTGTATTTTATAAATTGCACTGTGAATTTTTATCTTTGAGGCATGTACCACCACAACATTATGCATGGAAAGCATACATACAGTTAGAAATATATTTATTCTTTTACTATCGGTCGTCAGTTATCATCTGGGGTCGATCGACTCATTCGTATCGATATCAATGAAATACTCTGTATCGATGACGGGTTTCCTCTTTGTCCGCGAACTAAAAGGGAGAAAACGATTGATTCACGCCCGCAATGTATATATAATGGATGGATTAACCACCGCTTATGGTGATGTGATGAAGTGCATGCAGCATTAATGCTCTAGTCAAATTATTATGGAGCTCTGTGACTTGAAAGATGGAGAAGATTTTTTTATGTTGCATAATATAATATTATCGACGACGACGAACGCGGTCGACTGTTTCGGTCGCAATTACGATTGCGGCGCCTCGGAGAGCAGAGGAAGTGAGGAGGTGACGCACACAGAGAACAGATACGGTCAAAAGTAACCAATCACAGTTGAAGCTGACAAGGCGTGGTTGCGTTCTTAAAGGCAGAGAAATGTTCTCCAACATGCTCCACCTTTTCAACAGTCTCCGTAAATAGTTCTGTAACAAAGATCGAGCTTGCGGCCGATTATAATTTGCACTTACCGAAATCTGCAAGTCGAATGTGTATTGGGTTAGTATTTTCAAGAAAAATGGTGTACAGAGATCGAATAAAAGAAAAAAGAAGAGTAACAAGAAAATGCAAACGCGAGAAATTTCAAAGCAGTGACGAAGGAAAAGGAAGAAACTATGAGCAAATAAGAAAACCGATAAGAGAGTGAAGACTGTCCCGTGGTGGAACTAAAAAGCTAGAGAACTTTAAAATGACAAAAACTTCAACTGCTCAAAAAAATTGATTATAAGAATGTGAGAGCGGCTTCAAGAAGAGTAATTAAAGAAAGTAAAGCATAATCCTCGGAATATTATGTCTCTGATGTAATTGAAAGTAATAAAATAAGTAACTCCTGTAAATGAATCGATAAAGGAGAGTAATCCATAACCTCTACAGATTGCAGTCAGCAGTAATTAGAATTGAAGGGCAAGTAAAGAAAGCAGAAATCAAGAAAGTAGAAAGACAACGATGTAGGCTGTCACCCATGCTCTTTAACTTATATACAGAACAGGCAACGAAGAAAGTTAAAAATGAATATGGAAAGGGAGCCAAATGCAAGGAGAAGAAATAAAAACCTTATGGTTTTCTGATGAAATTTCGGTGTTAGCGGAGTCAGAAGAAGACTTGGAAACCATTATAAATGGATGAACGAGATGATTGAGGATTAATAGAGGGAAAACCTAGGTGATGGAGTGTATTGTGGGGAATAGTGGAATAACGAAGGTGTTACATTGTGAAAAGGATGGAATACGCTAAGCAAATTAGGGAGAATGTGGGATTTGGTAGCAACTTAGAAATCAAAAGGCTTGCGCAAATAGGTTAGCATAGAGGGTTGCATCAGACCAGTCTAAGGACTGAATTTCACAACAACAACAAGATAATAAAAGACAGAACCTAATCTACTAGGAGAAGTCGGGGCGGAACGAGACAACGTTTAACAAGTTTTGGAAAATTATGGAAAAAGAAAAATCACTAAATAAAAGCATAAAACATTAGTTTATTGCATTATTTACTAAATGTAATATCGAAATAACTTAAAACAAGGAATGTATATTTTTGATGAATTTTGAAAAGCAACAAATTTTCCGTTCAACCCTTCTCCCCCGGGACAGGTTGTTTTTTTAATTAAAATTAATACAATAAAACTAAATTTAATTTTTGGTAAAATGTTAAGACCTTTTGTATTTTTTCCCTAAAATTTATTTTGCGCATGTTCGTTTTCCTTCCGAAAAAAGTTTGTTTTGCAACTGCACAGTCTTTGCTAACATTTTCCCCTTTTTTCCGTTCCTTTTCTTTCTTAATCTATTATTTTTTGGTGCAACATCCTGTAACTCATGCCAGTTTTAGTTTTTTTTAAAGGGACATGTTACATTTTCCCTGATACAGTAGTATCCCTTTCCGCCCCGTACACTAGCCTTAGTTTAACTTTTTCACCGAATTTTAATGGATGCAGATTTAAACCTTATATGGGACTTATATGCACCTAAGGACACCTAATTTACGAATACATATATCATTAAAGAGTTTAAAGTTAGGAGTTTTGTAGCTTACTTTTTGCCGAAATGCTGCAAAAATGATAAATTCTCAGATATAAGACACCAAAACAAGGGTTAATTCACCAGGCGCAGTAATAACTTGGTCAAGATGGCTGCCAGGATTTCTTCCTTCGCCATTTACAATGTTACACCCCTATTTACTAAACTCCACAACTATTCAGTAAAAAAGAAGAGTACCCCTTTATTCCCGTTCCGCCCCGAGTTCCCCTACGCACAATTGAACAATAACCAAGTTAGTGTAGAAACGAAAGAAATTTCCAATGAAACTTGCAATCAATTTAGCCAAAAATTCCAGTACAAAACATTATTCCTATGCTATATAACTGAACAAGAAAAAGGGCTTGAACCTGTGAATACCTCCATCCAAATCTATATCATGACATGAAACACAAATCATATCACCAATGACCTAAATGACATCAAAAGCACACCATACTATTAAATTTATTGCCAACCTAAAGCTGCGTAACAAATTAACCATAAGTTCAATATTAAATATCATCTACATTAATATAACAGTCGCTAATGACTAGTAGATTCATGGGAATTTAAATAAATAAATTTTAAAAAAGTTTGTAATACTGTAACATCCCGTTACACGTAACGCTAATCCCAAACTTTTCACACCTTTACTTTATAATAATATACTTTCTCTATTAAATTTTTTGGCTTAATTTACCAAATTCTACATATTTTAATATGTTTTTCGCACCGTGTTGAATATTATCATCGTACAGCTGTTGCGATGATGATAATAATATTGCGTGACTCAACAATACAAACGTTCGGATGTTTTAAGCGTAACGGTCTTTTACACATACACGGAACACCTATATAATTATTGCACATAAAGTTTGTCAATTCTCACGCTAATTTAGGTAAGAAATTAGGAAAATTGTTTAGAACACGCCTGAAATCGTAGAGATTTGTTTCCTGTTATCGTTACTCTAAAAATGTGGGATTTTGCCGCCGACATCGTGTTTGCTCCTTGGAGCGTGACGTCGAACACAATGCGATCTGCAATTGTTTTTTTTTAGAGGAGTTGCAGATTAGTTATAGCGGAGTAAACATCTTTAATTCTGAGTTGCGGTCTGAATATTGCCGAGAACACATGCATATGGGGAAACTCCGTCAGTTTTGAATTGGAAGTTGAGTATTGCCGAGAGAACGTTCCTTCAGTTTTTAGAGTTGTGAGCCAGCCGTTGCCGAATATACTCTGCATTGATATACTCATCACTCACCAGCTTTGGGCGCTCAGTCCCAACGCAGTTATACCATAAAGCTAGGTTTACACGGGCAGTGATGTTCGTCGAAGTTGGGTTGGCTGTGCACTGCCTACCGTTTACATCTTGGGCAGATAACTGCCCACTTCTTCACTGACAATTCTGTGCAAGTGCTGCCCTCACTACAGAACGGGCAGAGAACTCTGATGCATGTTTATACTTCTCTGCTATTTTTTGGCAACTACGACCGGTTGGAATGTTGATGTTGCATAGTGTCGATATATTGTTTATATCAAGTTGAATATTTTTCACCTTTGTGTTTTCGCGTACGCATAATGTCCATAAACAGGAACTAATCACTTCGTATTTGTGATAGAATAGACGTAACGAGGAAGGGTTCCTGAAATTCTCACGAAAAAGTCAAACTCAGTATCACGCTACTGTACTATAGATACATAAAAATGAAAACTGTTGTTTAGTAATATTGTTTTATATTATTAATACAGAAATTAAGCAATATTAAAAACAGCACCTGTACTTTCAAGGTGGTTTTCAGTGTTAATTTGGCTGGGATTTTATTACTTGTTATTTTATTCTCCTTAAAGGTGCCAATTACTGAACAAAACAAAATGAATTATTTTTCATTTCGTGAAATAGTAGTTCGTTTATAGCTATATATCATTATTTCACGTCGTTGTTTTTCCAGTTGAAGTTTGTGGCGTTTAACGGTGGACAAAAATTCTTTTTTGAAAGTTAACCTAAAAGTTTATAGGCTCATACAAAGACATACGAACTTTATCCCAAATGCTTTACAAGAGAAACTATTCGCCACTGTTCACAACAAAGATCCACTTAGTCCATTCGCACACAATACCAAACTGCACGTATTTTGGAAACGCAAAATACAAACAGTTTACCATAGCGCAATCGATAGTCAGCCCTTACACACCGTTCATAATCGATAATTAACAACCGTAGCTGCCACTAACTGGCCTCCCATGAGGGCAGCGTCTAGGTCGGTGGAGGGGGAACGTCAGTCATGACTGACATACTGTTGACACGCTCCAAGAAAAGTGAGGCAGTGCTCTCGTGTCAGCGATGGATTGGCAGTTGTCAGTGCAGCACTGACGTATGTTGACACGCCACTGACATCACTGCCCTCGTGATGCTGCGGAAGGAAGGAAAAACTGCTACTTAATTACAAAATTTTAATTAATGGGTTTTAAAAATCTATACAGAAGGAAGGCAAAGCTTTCACTATATTACAAAAGTGTCAATGATAAAGACTGTAAATTAATTACAAGTGTGTATTCATAAGTCAAAAACCATAATTTTCTATGTTAGGTTGGAATTTGTGCTATTTTAAATGAACATAACCCGATTTTTTGTTTTGTTTTATATAACAATAAGTGTGTGTTAATTGTAGGGTAAGAATCATAATTGTTAATCTTTGATGCGCGAGATATTCCCTACAGCGGCCTTATCTTTCAATCTAGGGCATTTGTTTTGACGGCTGACGCGCATGTCTCTGGCGCGTGCGCGCAATTCGTTAACCCGAACAGCTGATATGATTGACTTTATTTATTCTGTTCTGACAATTGATTTAAATGTTACAGGCTACCTGTAAATCCGTACACATAATACCAGCTGATTTACTATTTATTTCTGTTTACCAATTAAGTTTCCGAACCTATGTCATTGACTCGGTGGTGCCCAGCTAGTTGAAGTTGAAACAACTATAATATTATACGACATTAATCAGGTATTATTAATTTTATTTTTCTATTTTTCATTACGACTGTGTGAAATGGAGTTGACCTATTAATTGTTTTCATTTTTCTTTCTTTGGAATATTACATAGTTAAGCAGTGAGTACACTCAATCAAATACAAGATACTTATTGTAACCGCTGTTGTAATTATATCTCTAATATATTATCTAACTACTTAGAAAACTAAGATTATACGTTATTATCCTTCTCATGCACTTTCCTTGTTCTCACTCCGTTCGTGAATCCCTTTCAAGAATCCGACGTGATTTGCAAGCAGAACTCACGCCCAAAATCGAGGGCTTCACCACTGAACAAGTCGGACGTTATAATATATTAAAAAGTGTGGCACAGTTGCTACTACATTATAAATTGTGATAATATACTTTTACTGTAGTAATTTTATAGAACAATACTTTGGGGAATAACAAATTGACGATGACGGACGCTGAAAGCATTTACACAACATTTAAATAGAAATTTACCATCTTATTTATTTATCAGTTTGACAAAGAATATGGAGTTATAGGCTACAAAGAAGAAATTGCGATAAATGCCGGTAAATTCATACAAAATTATTGACTTTGGGAAAGAAAGAAATTTAAATATTCAAATAAATGATGTTAGGGTTAGTTTAATCGTCTGTGGTGCACTATCAAATGGACTGACTTCTTTATTTAAAAGGCAAACATTTCTGTAATTTTTTTAGTCTAAATCTTATTTATATGGTATTATTGAAAGACTAATATCCTCTAGAAATAAATTGTCCACTACCTATGTTGTATACAAAGGTGACTGTTTTGATTGTAATTTAAGCTATATCGACCAAACAAAAATAATTGTGAACATTAGAACTAAAGTACGTAAGTTTAACTTTAAACTCTCTAGACGTAAAGATAATCCGATCATAATATATTGTATTGACATTGAAAACACTCGTATTTGAGACAGAGAATAACATTTTCTGAAAATATTGTTCTTGCAAACGTTATAAGTTAAAAATCCAGAAACTGCTAGTATTAAGAATGACACAGATTATCTTAGTAAGCTTTACGATGTGTTTTTTTAGTTCTTTGGCCCATTATGGTACCATATCTTTGGTGTCCTGATTCAAACATTGTCAGTTGACTTTAAGAGCTGTTTTAGAAAGATTATAAGTTTTTTCAGTTAAATAAGGTCGTATCTCTTGTTATTAGTCCCATTGACGTTAATTTTTACATTATGAAGAAGTTACTGAGGTTGGTAAAACTATTATTAGATAGAATTATATTTTCGGGCTTCATTAAAATTTTATTTTTAGTTCCACTGATGCGATGGTCATCTATGAAAAATAACTAAACGAACACAAGAGGAAATCACGTTTCAATCCAATTTTTTCGTTTTCCGCTTCCCATATGCCCATACTTCTTGGAAATTCAATAATTTAAGGAGGTGTTATTGACGTTTCGAAAAATTTTAATTCGTCACATTTTATTGCCACTCAGAGTAGACTGTAGCATTCTCCTCAAGCAGAGACGAAATGTTTTGCATTTCGTGGTTGGCTACGTCTATGCAGAATTCTTAATTGTGTTGGGGATTGGTTAGGGATTACATGTCCTAAGCTTCTGGGATTGGATCTCTCAGACGTGCCGCGAGTTTCAAATCTACGCCAGAGATAACTGAAAAAAAAAATTCGAGGAAATATATACGTTCATCGCGGTAAACATATTAATAATTACATGATTATCGTTATGTACGTTGTGGGTTCCACGGCCAATCGATTGGAATATATTTGGCTTATCCTTGCAGGGAGGAATGTTACGTTCTTTCTTCTGATAGTAAATTGTTCCAGATGTTACTCGTAATTTAATTTGTCGTCTTCTTGTGAAATTATGTTCCTGTATTTAACCGCTAAATTGATATTATATTACCATAGTTAGTTATTCATAAATATTTATAATTGTATTTTTGTAATATTGAATTATTATTTGATAAAAACAAGATCTGTGGAGGGAGGCGATAGAATATCTTTGAGAGGGAGGTAGAGTCTCTGGTGGAGGATCGGAATATTGGATCTTGAATTTATTAAAAAGTGTAATCAACAAAAATATTATTCTGTATTGAAATCTAAGCACAAGATAATATATTTCTTCAAGTTTAAAAGTCGGTATTTTTTTGTTAACAAATAATTTGCCTTGTTATAAAGTTTCGATTATATCCAAGCATTGATGAGGTCTTTTTGCAGGTTAGGTATCGACGCACAACTAAAAGATGGGAAATTTGGAATTTAAAAACTTGCCAATCTTCACCAAAGTGATTAAATTTTTTATTTATTTTTTGTATTTTTTTATTTGATTTTTAATCTCAATATAACCTATCTGCGTTCAGTGTGTGCCTGTGAAAATGCGTTGTTCCTCCCAGTTATTGTAGCGTAAATTTCTGTGTTAAATATGCGGCTGATAAAAGCATGGCCAGGTACAGGTAAACAATTCCAGGAAGGAGCTTCCAGTCAAGAATAGGCCACAATTTCCTGGAAACCGCCCCCTTGTCCTTAGAGAATAAAGTAGCATTTTCGCCAACTAACCATGATACATTTAATAGGTTTGGCTTGTGATGCTGAGACCAGTTTCCACCAATTAGGAAAAAAGGGAGCGGGAAGGCATAAAATTTGCAGACAGTCTAAAAGACACTCTTGGGCTGAGACATGAAGGAGGGACGATCGTTGGAAGGACACACACACACACAGAAGAGAGAAGAGAGAAGAGAGAGAGAGAGAGAGAGAGAGAGAGACTGGCAGAAAGAACGCGATCACGTTGCTACAAGTCCTTGGGCAAAAATCCTTTCTGGTAACCAGTCCGAAGTTTCCTTCCTGGGAGTGTTGCAATGAATTTTATTATTTGTATCTAAATTCCTTTTTTCGAGTTTCTATCATAAGACGCAATAATCTTGGGGAAAGAGTATCATGTTGTAAATATTTTTTTTAAATAAATGTAACTTTGTAAAATTTAATTTTGATTTAATTTACGAACCACGTGACGTGCCACCGTAATTATTGTGTATCGTCGTGACTTTCGTTCGTCAAATGGCAGAATAAATTTTTATGCCATTAAATTCCTTTTTGAATCACCACATATATAGATAGATAGATTTTTTTCGTTACAATGGGCTGAGCCCTGGTGGTGGCAACATACATTTAATATTACAATAAGGGAATATAATTTTTAAAAAATTATACCACTATAAACATTCAATATACAAATACTTAAATGCTAATTATAAGCTTGAATATATTAATAAACCATTCCCCCTAATTCTGTCCCTAAATAATTTTCCACTCTTCGGAAAAGTCGCTAGTAGACTTGCAGTCTTTTACGGTCCTATTTACGAAGGAGTATTTACCCACGTCCGTTTGCTGTCTTTTCTGATTGATTTTGAATAAATGATCATTTCTTATAAGCTACATAAGTCGGCAAATGAATACTCCAGGCTGGTTCGTCTGTATACACTTTGTCCAGTGCACAAAGCCTGGCCCTCTTTCTCCTCCAGATTACGAACCTCTATCAATATTTGCTTTTCTGCCCGGTTTTGAAGCCTGTCCAACGCATGTATCTGATCCCAACAGACCGCCCCATACTCAAGGACCAAAGACCTATAAGCGATGTCTTTAGTCTTTCGGGTGCTTTTCCGCAGTATTCTATTGACTTTGTGAAGCGCCCTCCACCCTTTCCCAGTTATTGAATTGATGAGATCTCCCCAATTTAAGTCTTTGCTCAAAGTTACGTCCAGATATTTACAAGAGTCTCCTTGTAATATACTTTCATCCACTAATTTATATTCAACTTGAAAAACGTTTCTCGTTTTTGTAAATAAAATCGATTTACTTTTTTCCGCGTTTACTTTCATCCCATTTTCGTCCAACCAACGTTGAATTCTGTTTAGATCAGATTGAAGAATATTGGACGTTTCCAATTTTTCTGTAAATGATACAGTCATCGACAATGAGCGAGTAACAAAAGTTTTATTTATTTTGTAAATATTCTTCCTTCAGATTATTAAAGCAAGAAGCTTTGACTGTTGGAGAAGTAATTTCTTTCCCTGTGTTTTTTCTCGCAGTACCGACGAGTGACTCGGGTTGTTTTGGTTGAGACTTGAGAGGGTGTGGAATAAACCACGACAACCTGTCTTCGGTGGTCCGTGAAGATTGTTGTGTCAGCTGCTGTCACTGTAACGTCAGGCGACGGTCTGTCACGAAACACGACGTTCAGAAACGCCAATGTGTTCGGCTATCATATGGAAAGCTAAATATACATAAAAGGGAAATTTCCGAAGATGACGTGGGAAACAACTTCCGAACTTAGTAACATGGACGCTAAAGTAAAAAATCTTGGCAGGAGAACAGCTGAAAAAAATGTCGTCGAAATTACGCAGATGTTCAGAACACGAATTAAAATGTTCAGGAACGATTATAAATTTGTAATATATATATATATATATAATGATGAACAGTGATAATTTTTTAGTTGAGTAAAGTTCTTAAGGAAGGTGTGGTTTTAACTTTCGTTACA
This sequence comes from Eucriotettix oculatus, assembly GCA_034510155.1. Classification (NCBI taxonomy): domain Eukaryota; kingdom Metazoa; phylum Arthropoda; class Insecta; order Orthoptera; family Tetrigidae; genus Eucriotettix; species Eucriotettix oculatus. The sequence goes on from CM067376.1 coordinate 33,573,043, forward strand.
GTTTACAGAATATCTAATAAAGTTATTTCTTTTCCTTCGTTGGCTCTGCAGCCCATTCAGGTCCTTGACCTACCCGACTGTGGAATATCATCTTACACGACACATTCCAAATTTGGAATGACACATGGTCATTGTATAGACTCTCCAGCAGTCTTAATCCCAGTCTCCGTGACCATGACGACACTTACTTCCAAGCCTATACCAGGATTCGAGCTCGTGACTTCCGTGTTGTGAGGCAGCGACGCTAGCCACTAGAGCACAGGAGGTCGGCCTACATTTATTTAGTTATAATATTTATTAAGAAATAATTTTTTTTATTTACTCCGCTAGTCCTCGGTTGCGGAAAAAAATACTTCATTACACTGTTTGTTCATTCCCTCGTGTTTTCGCAGTTCAAAATTAATTTTGTTTCATTTATATTGTGTCTGGTTAAAAAATGGCCGCAACCTTTGTTGTAGGGCGATCACCGCTTTTCCCGTTTTCAGGCATCAACGAATTTATGAATTATCCTATACTGTGTTGACGTATCCTTTTCAAATAAACTGCATTGTGCTCAATACATTCAGGCCTACTAGTTAAACCTATATTTATTTACTAACCTAATATTATTTTTTCACGTACCACGATGTCGTCGATTTCAAATGAAGAAAATTCAATTCATCTAGTTTAATTTCTCCAAGAATAAACAGCTTGCGAACCTCAATAATTTCAATGCTTTTCACACACTAGTGTAGTTACTCTATATAAATTATTAATGACGTCCCCTTCACAAATTATACTGCTTTAATTTTACAATATTTTTCTCAATGTTTGAGCCGCTATATCTGTTAGGCAGCCAGATAAATATATGAAGAATTTCGATCTTCCAATTTTAATATCAGGATACTTATTTTTAAACTCAGAAAATAATTCATTTAAATTACAAAGCAGTAACCACTTTTGTTTTTGTACCTTATTACCGTTTTCTTTCAATGACTCAATATTTTTTCCCTGACTTCAAATGGCTATTTTCATCATCTTAAAAAAACGTAATAGTGGAACAATATGTATCATAAATTGTTATATAATATTATATGTTGTTATCAAAATAGTTTTCTTAGTTTCACGTGTCAAAATATTTGATGCATTATATTAATACACGCACACGTGGAAATCGAGCATTTCTTGCTATGTTTAACAATATTTTATACTATTTTTGAGTTAAATATCAAAGTTTAAATTTATACCGTAGTTTTCTACTATAGAGACCTATTATGTGAACAAGTTTCACATTTTTATCTATTTGGTCAAGAAATATATAGCGTCTCAAACATTGAAAAAAATTGAAAAATCCCATTTTTAAAACAGTATAATTTGTAAAGGGAACGTCAGTTACCATTGATAATTTCTATAGAGTAACTACACTATTGTGAGTAAAAGTACGGAAATTATTGAGGTTCGCAAACTGTTTCTTCTTCGAGAAATTAGACTACGAAAATAGAATTTTATTAATTTGGAATCGACAACTCCGAGTTATGTGGAGTACGCGAAAAAATATTAGTTTAGTAAATACCTACATGTTTAATTGGTAAGTCTGAATTTACTGGACACAATGCAGTTTATTTGAAAAGGATATGTCAACACAGTCCTGGATGATTTAGAAATTTGTAGATACGTGCAAACGCGAAAAGCGGCGGCCATTGTTTAACCAAACACAATATAAATGAAACAAAATTAGTTTTGACCTGCCAAAACACGTGGGAATGCACAAAACAGAATATTAATTTCTTTATGAAATGGTGCGGCAGCGAGTGCTGGCTGGACCACTTGCCATGGATTGACCCCATGGAGAAATATATATGCAAAAAAAAAATCGGAGTGAAAGAAAGTGATTGATGTGACGAAAGAATAGGAGCTGAACATGTTCCAAAATAAGAAAATAGTCTGAGTGTGGAGCTTTCCATCCGCCCAGTGTCTGTCAGGCCCTTTTCAAAGTACGTTATATAAAAAAAAGGAATGTAGGTGTTGCACTGGGAATTGAGTGTAGAGGAATTGCCGAGGTACCAAGAGCTCAGGACGTGCAGAAAATACGTTGTAGTCCGCCACCTTCTCTCCTCTGCTGCAGTCCTCGCAGTCGCCGTCGTAAATTCACATCACGCAAGCTGCCTTTTCACACCTAAATAAAAAAAATCGACATTACAGATCTATCATCTACAAAAATAAAAAAATGTAAGTAATTCTTATAGATTTCAAGTGAAGAGGTGTTAACAGGAAACCAAACATTAATGAAGTAAATGGCACCCGATGAAGTAAGTTAAGTAAGTGTCTGTCGGCTAAAACTCGGTGTCTAATTATTTTTAAAACAGAACTTATCTTTTTAAAAATTTATATACCAAAAATTTTTTCTAATAAAAATATCGACCTCGTAAGCAGACAGTGTGTAATGAGAAACAATTACAAGGTATATTATATACAATTCCGTTCACAGTCCTTTACGACGCCTTCCGACTCCCAATATGTTTGTTTCTCCTCTGCACGTCTTGTTGAGTTCTCTCCCTTTTGATTCACCTCATCAATTCCGTCCTTCCGACTCCTTCTCGGCCTTCCCCTTCGTCGTCGTCTTCTTCCTGGCGGTGCCCATAGTAAAAAGTCTGGTTTGTTTCGTCTATTACCTACCCATACCAGATTGATTGCCGACTATTTGTGTCCGACTCCAACCAAGTATTTCTCGGATCCTATCACTTCGTATTATGGATTTGTCTGCTGCTCTTATTATCTATTTCAGTCGACATTAACATTTTTTCAGTACTTTATCTGTTGTTTGTTACTCTGCCGTCCAAAGTAGAAAGGCAGTAAGCAAAAATTTTCTACTTTTGAAAATATTTCACGTATAAAATGTATTTTAATTAATTTATAGAGACAAATTCATATTTCTTGGTGTGGATAAAACCATTTTCAAAGAGATAAGAGGTTTATGCAAATGTGGAAGCTCAGAGAAACTTTACCACTTGATTTCTCATTATTTTAGACTTACTGATATTCTCCTTTGGATGACAGTAACTATACTTCTTATAATGGTGTTATAAAACGATTTTAGTTCTTTTTAAACATGAGTCAAAAGTACACCCTCTTATTTCAATAACTCTGCATTAATTGAGAAACCAGCTAAGGATGGGCGACGAGGTTTGTTTTTGACAGTTATACGGAACTTGGTCGCCATCTTGAAATTAGCCATCTTGAATCGAAGTCAATTTTTTTTAAATACAAAGGTGATCATGTGATATATCAAATAATATAAGCATTTTCTGAAAAGCTCATTACTGTGTACAGATTTGAAGTAGCAGGTATGGTTCAAAAGTTACAACACATTTTGGTTTGAATTACAGGCAGGACTCTACTCCGTAAAGACAGTCATTTAATGTGTTTTTAATACATTTCCAGGTAAAGGATAGATCACCTCACCCATACCTAACTAAAATATTCAAGTTTCCCAATTCCTGCAGAGTTTTTGAAATAACAGGGTGCATTTTGACTCACTCTGCCGTCTCGTGTTAACTTTATTCCTAAATATTTATATTAATCGTAGTCAGTGTGCCGTCCTCTAATTTGATACCTTGTGGTGTTCCGTTTTGTCAGCATTGATTTCTTTTATTTTTCGGCCTATTTTTCTGGTCATATAGCCTATATATAGCTGTTAAGATCTGGTCGTCTGCGAAATATAACGTTCTACTATCATTGAGAGGTATTACCATGCCACTTCATTTTCTTTTGTATTGTATTATATTTGAAGAGAGTTGGAGACACAAGATTACGAGGTAAGTTTAAAAAATACTCGACGTTTCGACACAGGTTGGCTGGCGTCTTGCTCTAACGGCGATTACATGCGAACTTCAAAATAAACCAAAGATTTAAAACCTAATGTTAAACACAGAAAATATAGCAAAATGGCTTAAAATTAAATATCATACATCTTCTTAATGTTTTCAGTGTTATACGTAAGGGAGACGGGGACTGAAATTTGAAATTACCATAAATGAATTGCTGCTGAGCCGAAATTTTAACTGTGTGTTAATGTAGTAATGTACAAAATTTTGTTTTTTGTAAACTGGTTTTTGTTAAAATATTTTCAAAATTTGGCAGTTATAAAAATGTTCCTTGCGTTACGTACTTGAATATATTTAGGATTTTTAAAAACATTTATATATATGGGACTGACCATTTTTATCAATTTTCAGTATTATTTTTGAAATCGAATAAAACTGTGCGGACTAACAATTCTAATTTACTAAGAGCTTCATAAGGTTATTTAAAAATTGACACTTTTCAGCATTTTGAAAACTTTTTTCACCTAAACTACTTAAACAGTTAAAAATCTAATACTTTTATTTGAAAGTATTAACATATAGATTATGTTCAAAAAGAATAAAGACAATATCTTAATATTTGTGACGCTTAGAAGATTTGTGGTACCAGAAATCATTAAGCACAGAAAAACACATTTTTCTGAGAAACAGTAATAATTTATTAAATTAGAATCGAATATATTAATTAAAATTGTCCACATGTTAACCTTCCTTCTTTTGTTTGGCGGCTCCTTTTGTCAGTTTACTGAATTTATAGGCATATTAATTTGAAAAAATTAGAAAATAGAATTTTTTTCAGATTTCGGCCGAAATTTCAGTCCCCATGTCCCTTAATGTTAAGAGAAATTGCTTGGTTTATTTTGTAATGTGAAATATTTAATAAATTATTCTTCGACAAATAATGAGATTCTCTGTCTAAACTAGTGAGCGGCGTTGACATATCGAACAGTGAATCAATTAAAAACAATGATTAGTGATAGGTTGAGAGGTTTGTATTAGGTTTATATATCTATAAGCGGGGGTTTTACACCTTGCGCCGTTTCCTGTACCCAATACACCATCTTTTCTCATCTTGTAGAATACGTAGAAGCAAGAGCGGAAAGAAACACATAGTAGATTTTATATGTTGTTGTTGTGGTATTCACTCCTAAGACTGGTCTTAGAGTAATACATCTTTGACCTTCTTCTTATATTCTTACACCACACCGTTATCTCTAATGATAATTTTACTAGACCCTCATGCCTATTAATCTATCCCTTCTCTTGGTCAACGTCCTCCATATTATTCGCTCTTCCCCTATTCTGTTAAGAACTTTCTCGTTAGTGATTCTATCCACCCATCGGATTTTGAGCATTCTTCTATAGCATCACATTTCAAAGGCTTCTATTCTTTTCCTTTCCGCAACTCCTATCGTCCACGTTTCGCACCCATATAACGCCACACTCCATACGAACATTTTTAGCAACGATTTCCTAATATTCACACTTATATTACCCGTAAGTAAATCCCTCTTTTTCGCGAAAGCCTTCCTTGCCTGTGCTATCCTACTCTTTATGTCTACTATACTTCTACCATCCCTAGTTATTAGGCTGCCCAAGTAGCAGAATTCCTTAACTTCCGTCAAAATGTCCCTTTCCAATGTAACACCGTTTGTTAATAATCCACTGCACTCCATTACCGTGGTTTTCCTTCTATTAATCCTCATATTAAACTGTTTCTCCAGGACCACGTCCATGCCATTTATTATGGTTTCCAAGTCTTGTCCTGACGGCCCTAATATCATCGGCAAACCGCAGAGCTTTTATTTTTTCTCCTTGCAGTATGATTCCTTTTCCATATTCCGTATTTATATAACACAGACATTTATAGGAAAGAGACAAAAAAATTGTTTACCTGAAAATGTGCAGCAGATATTTTAGTCTTGTGTTTCTCCTTGTTGTCTCCTCCTGTGTTTCACGGATGAAGTCATATGCTGATACAGGTAAAACGTAATATACAACAACTGGATTGAAACCAATACCTCAATAATGTTCACTGACCTGGGTTAATAATCTTATTCGGTATTTTGTGAGGCATCTCGAAAATTTGTTACATTCCGAAGTTCTTATGAAGGAAATTAAGTTTCAAGAATGCGGAAAGGAGTTTCGCAGAATATTTTATAAGCTTTTTCTTAAATTTATAGCTGTAGTAAAATTTTACACTGCCAAACTCTTTTCTTTTTTAAAATAACTCTGTTGATGAATAGTACTCATGGACATATTCGACGATGCAGAACGTATACTTTGCAAAATTCTGTTGACGAACCAGTCTCCCCCTGTACCACTCCGTTTTTACTGTGGATTCGAAGAGAAAAGAAGATTAGCTTCAACCTCACAAATGGTATCTGAGGCAGGAATCTCAGATTTATGTGTAGGCTGTGACATGGGAGAGATTGTTAAGATTTCTCCTCGACAAGAGAAAAATATGAAAAGGAACTCTTGCAGCTTCAGTAGCCGCAGAGAAATACAGACGCACTGCTAAGAAAGACTTAATTTCAGAAGTAGTTACGAGACAATTATGAAACTCAGTAAGCAATATTAGGCTCCAGGTATCCCGTTCTACCCCACTATTCAGTTCCATCCCGAGTTCCCCTACATTGTAGCGCAGTAGGATCCCTCCCTAATGTTATTCACATTTTTATATTTTAAACGGTCGAAATTCAGTAAGAATAATCAGAGACAGGCAGGCAAGAGGTGGAAATCCCAAACGCCAAGTTGTCACGTGGAAAACGTGTCTACCTGCACGTCCAAGATACGAGGGTTGTTTTAAAGCCAGGGACAATAACCCCGAGAAAACCCCAAGGACACTCCTCCTTCCCGCAAATGGCGAAAGATGAAAAAGTGGAGACATCTCACGTAGGGTGGCGATTTTCCTTTATATAGGGGGAGAAGAAGAGTTTAGCTGGGAAGCGAGAAGACGAAAAATGAGCAGAGTTAATCAAGACGTTGAAAGGGCGAGGAAGTAGGGAGACAGTCAGTTAAGCTCGGAAGTTGCCGAGGAAGTAGGAGAGAAGAAGAAATGAGCATCTTGGCAGTGGAAAAGAGGCGCAGTTATATTCTGAAAGAAGGAGGAGAGTCATTATCGTAAATTATCGAAGGAAGTACAAGTTCATCAGAAGTCTACTATATTAGTAAAATTATCGGCTAAGACATAAACATTGTCAAGGAGGAAAACTGGTTTTCTTCAATCACGGGGCAGTGCCAGGTCCAGAGCCTTTTTCGTCGGCCGAGTGCAAATCCACTGTCCGATAAAGAAACCGGAGAGTGAGGGAGGAAAACTCTACAACGCTGACTCGTTTTCTGGTGGAACAGGTTCGTCACGAAAGAACTTTAATCTCTGCTTAACGTTGTTACCCCAGTAATTAACCCTGAGAACCCCTTGTTATTTAAATTGTAACTCTCCTTAATATATATTTGTGCGCAGGACCCACTAAACAATTTTTTAAATATAAATAAATTTTTTAAAAAGCACAAATATTTTGTTAAATAATTTTAAATAGTGAACCCCGTATTATTCATTTAGAATACACATATATATGTTAGTCCATTGTTTTATTACAAATTTAATTGCAATACCCTATGGTTTATAATATGTCACATAAAGCTGTGAGCTTAACTCATCAGATAAGATAAAGATAATCTTGACAAAATGGTTACTATACGTCTCTTAAATTCGTATTCTTTAGATTTCGTTCACAAAAACACGAAGTAGGCATTGCTTTAACGTACAAAGTTAATTGAACAGTTAAAGAGGATCGATAGTTAATGGATTTTTATAGTTGTACCCTTCTTTGAAAATGCACAATACAAATTTTTTGTTTAATAATTACGGAATTCGTGTTGTTTTAAAATATTTAGACAATTACAATGTTACAAAATAAATTCATTAGACTGAAAAGCGTGTTACACCGGCCAAACGAAACGCTCTTTAAAGACTCGTATTGATAAACATGAAGCCAATTTAAAATTAAAAGGTTTTCGAATGGAACTATTTTAGCTCTGCCCCGCCGTTCTTAATATTCCACTTTGTGTCAGAAATGATCTTTCACTGGAAATTTCACCCTAATGGCATTGTCCTTCCTCAATCTTTATAATTTCAATGCCTGAGCTTTTTTTAAATTTTTTTTGGTTAACAGGCTACATGAGGGTGATCCTGAAACAGGCAACTCCCCTTTAATAGCATAGGAAGGGAATTGAAAAAGGGGGGATGCGGAAGGTAGAGCAAGGTAGCCAAGGGTTGACTAGGGCCCCCGGGCTATGGTTTAAGGATCCTACCCGGTGTTTCACCTAAAGAGATGCAGGGAAAACCCTAGAAAACCTGCATCAGGTAGGTCGGGCATTGGGTACTATTCTCACGCCCTTCCGAATGACGGGAGACGAGTTTGCTGTGGGGACGCAGCATTCCCTTCTCCGTGTCTCCACCAATTTCAGGAGGCAATTGGCCGACTGATCCAATGGGATCAGCGGACAACTCTTGCCATATGCCCAAGGTCTTTGACCCCAGTACATATACCTCCTAAAATAGGTGAAGGTGTCTCGGCATATGAGAACTTTGATAAAAAATACCCAGAGAGAGTGCGAGGCATTCCCGACATCATCAGGTAAAGTAATTTAATAATTAAATACGCGCGTTAACGACACAACTGCGGAAATTATTCAGTCACGTACAAGCATAATTAACCAAACAACCTTAATTTTTATTGGCAAGTTGTAAATTAAATTTTGTCCAGTTAATGTGGTCCAACTGAATCAAAAATTCTGCTATATATGTTTTTCTATGATGAAATTAGAAGAAGAAAAGGTTTCCTTTGAAATCGTTGACTGGTTATTGGTTTTCGTATGTTGAATACTACTTAATTATGCTCAAATACAATTCTCGGGTTACTACCTGACGACGATGGCGGAGCTTGCCGTCGAAACGTCGTGGAAACAAACTTTTACCCGGGTTGAAACCCGAGAATTGTATTTGAATCTAATTCACCGGGAAAGCCTTCGCTCTTTAATACTTAATTATGGTTTTCAGAAGATAGTAATAACTGTAGGAAACCATTAGAGGATCAGGATATGAAAACCGTGGTAATGGTTGTTTAAACTACTTGTTCCTTGATTGGTAATTTTACTCCTTTAAGCTTAATGATAATGTATCATAACAGTTTTATCTACGTGGTTACCAACATTGAATATTTAGCCAGGAGTTGTCCGTTTGCCCTTTAGTGTTTGTGTTATTAATCGGACGACCAAGTGTGTTGGTTCTACAAATAGCTTGACGTTTCCCCATTTTCGTTGGAGCTATATTAGGTAACCTGTGCGGATTGTGACGCGTTCCCGCGTGATTACGTTATCTATTAACGTGACGAAAGTCGATTATTTAGACGAGAGTTCGGTGTAACTGTCACGGAGCATCTGTGGTTGGCAGCTGATGTTGGTGTGGGCGAAATACAAATCGACCGCTCTTTTTGCATTGAAATCAGACAAGGAACACGTCCTCGGAACTGGATGACACTTTAGATCAATGACAAAAGTTTTACATATAACACAAGAACAATAACTAACAACGACGTAATGTTTCAGCAGTGGGTCAAAATTTTCCTCACTCTTCGGTCGGAGGAAATGTACTTCCTTATTCCCGTCACCTTCTCCTAAGGATTCCACATGGCTTGGATACAACCTTTTATTAAAAGTGGTTGATATGAATTTAGGGAATTCACATTAATTTTTAATTAGTACAATATTTGGTTATACAATAAATACAAATAACTCGAAATAACAAATAAAGTTAAATGTAAAACAATTAAGGTGTATTTTACACAATAATTGTTGCGGTGGTATTCAATCCTTAGACTGGTCTGATGTAACCCTCAATGCTAAAGTTTCTGCGCAAGCCTTTTCATTTCTACATGAATAGCACATCCCATATTCTCTGCTGAAGATATTCCATCATTGGCCTCCCTAATCTGTTCTTACCCCACACACTTCCCTTTAATGCTAATTTTACAAGACCGTCATGCCTCAAAACGTGGCCTATTAATCTATCCCTTTTCTTTGTCAAAGCCCTCCATATTATTCTTTTTTCCCCTATTCTGCTTACAACTGCCTGGTTAATTACTCTATTCACCTATCTGACTTTCAACATTTTCCTATAGCACCATATTTCAAAGGATTCTATTCTCCTTTCTGCAACTCCTATCGCCCACGTTTCACATCTTTATAACGCCACACTCCATATGAACATTTTTAGTAATGATTTCCTAAATTTCATACTTATATTATCCGTAAGTAAATTCTTCTTTTTTGCTAAAGCCTTCCTTGTCTGTGATATCCTACTCTTTATGTCTACTATACTTATAACATCCCAAGTAGCAAAATATCCCTTCCCAATCTAACACCCTTTGTTATTCCACTGTTTCCCATACTACACTTCATCATCTTGGTTTTCCATCTATTAATCCTCATGTTGTAGTCTTCCTCTAGAAACAATTTCATGCCACTTATTATGGATTTTAAATCAACTTCTGACTCCTCTAAAGCACAATATCATCATAAAACCTCACGGTTTTTATTTCTTCTCCTTACAGCATGATTCCTTTTCCATATTCCGTGTTAACTTTCTTCATCGCCTGTTCCATATATAAGTTAAACAACATCCTTGTCTTACTCCTTTCTTGGTTTATGATTTCTTTTTTTTTGTCATTCAATTTTAATTACTGCTGCCTGCCTTCTGTAGAGGTTATGTATAAGCCTTCTTTCTCGATATTTTATTCCTGTCCAATTCAAAATCCTTAGTAGTGCTTTCCAGATTACATTATCAAAGGCTGTTTCTGAGTCTACAAATGCCATGAACATAGGCCTGTTTTTTCTTATTGTGTCTGCTAAAATTAGACGCGGAGTCAGCATTGCTTCTTTTGTTTGTTCATTCTTCCTAAAACCAAACTAATTTTCTCCTAACTCGCATTTTATTTGTCTTTCCATCCTCCTATATACTTTTATCGTTTATATTTTACATGCATGGGTAATAAACTAATTGCCCTCTGCTGTTCGCATCAGAATAACTCAATCGAATAAATTTACGACCAATTACAGAATTTTTTTTATTTAATTGAGGCGACGTTTCGTCACAATATTTGGTACTTCCTGGGGTAATGTCTACAAATGCAGAAATTTGAAATTTGGATTAACAAAGGGAAGCCAAATGTATAAAACTCTAAACTTGACTCACTACAGGGGCAAATTCAACCGAAATTCCTAAATTTAAAATCTGAAGAAATTACCTTAAGTAACAAATACTTTGACGAATCGTCGATTCAATTAAATAAAACTTTGTAATTTGTAACAGCTAGTTTAATAACTATTTATTTTTGTATAAATTTGAACCAAACTTATGTTTGCAGAAATAGTTCTCGGGTTTCCACTCGGGTGCAGGTGCGATGCAAACGCGACGTTTCGACGACCAAGTTCTCTGTCGTCATCTTCAGGCTGACAGAGCACTTGGTCGTCGAAACGTCGCGTTTTCATCGCACCTGCACCCGAGTGGAAACCCGAGAACTATTTATGCATCAACTACACCGGGAAAGCCTCAGCTCACTTATAAATATTTATGTATCATAAACCAAAAAATATAATATAAACGTGAATATCTACGAAAATATCTCAAAACGTACATCAAAGAGAAGCACGGGAGTGGGCGCAGAAGGTCCTCGAGACCTACGCTGGTCTCTCGTCATTCTCCTAGAAACTACGGGGGCTTCTGGAATAAGACCTAGGCATCCTTCTGAGATGTCATAAAAGTTCATTACAGTAGCTTTCGAAATATAAAAGAAATTAAAGTCGCGCCCAAACAAAAGGTTGAAAATAGATACTTAGCTTCATTCCAAACTCAGGCTCTTCTTGGTTTTATTCAATAGCCGATGAAACACAAATTGTTAATTACCTGTTGATTAATCAGGTTTTTATTTCAAGACGTAAATTACACTCAATTACTATGGAAACTAAATATCAGCGACTTTCACTCCGCGATTGGTAAAATGTTTGTCTAACGCCCAGACGCGAAACGAAAAACAAACACAAACTCAACAGTAAAAAACTTCTAATAAAAAAGTGTCACGCCAATTGGCACATCACAAAGTTTTAATAACACATTTAAAAAATCTAAAGGTTTAAGAAAAACAAAAGTTCTTTTTCTTTTTAAATATCTATAAAAAGTTATATATTAACAATTCAAATTTTATAAATGTAAATAGTACAAAAAGAAGCAACTATTTTACTCCTGTAATCACCGTGTATTTAAAAAATTTGTAACTTACTATGACCAAACTGCATTTGAATGTGGCTAATAGCTCACTGGTTGATGCGACGTTAAACATTAAGTAGAAAACCTAATTATCAATGCCATGACCGACATTGACATATATAGCACTTAATTCATTGTAATTTATATTTGAAACGGTGTAGTTTAATTTTTGATTTTTTGTAGTTTCTGAAATTTATTGAAACAATTTTTTATTGAACATTATATTATTATTTTCTTTATAAAGGCATTATAATATTAACTAAAAGAGAAATAAGTGATAAAAAATCTGAGGTTTTGAAACGTTTAGTTATTATTCCTCTTATAAAATAGATAATAAATGGTAAAAGGGCCTATAAGTGGTAAGAATTATTTAAATCATTGACATCAGTTAATTACACGACATTTCGTCCCTTATTTATATTCATATTCAAACGTATTATAGCTGCTTGTTTTGACTATCATTTTAGCCTCTACGTTCGGACGATATGGCACGCCAAAATTTCCTCTTGTTTCTTTAAAACACCTGATGAGGTCCATAGTATACGACGAAACGTCGTGTAATGAACTGATGTCAATAAATTTAATAAGACTTCTAACTTACGGGCCATTTATTATTTGAAACAGTCAGATAATATAAATTGTATACAAAAAATTCAGACATTGTAAAAAAATCAAGAATTAAACTGTACAATTTCAAATAAAATTATAATGAATTAAAAGATTATATATGCAAATTGCATTATCTTATCACATTGGTAATTGTTTTTTGTAATTAAATGTGTGACGATTCCGATGTTTAAAATTTTCATCATTAAAATTAATGAGGTTCCGCATAACGACCTATACATGTTTTAATTAAAAACCGGTTTTTGTACATCGTCATAAAATTTATTCGTTATTAAAAGGTTTCGGAGTTGGTAAATAAATTTGAAATCAAATAACTTAAAATTATTGTCCTTGATGTAATGCCAATCAGATTACATCGTATTTGTGTAATTAATTTCATTTAATCTTTCATTTCGGTATTAGTCTTCTTAATTATATATTTTATTATTTACGTTTTCTCTCGTTGATATGTCTTCTCCTGTATGTACCTTTCATTTACGATCGTTCTTATGAATGGAGAAGAACTGCGTAACATCCCCTGGTCGAGAGTCAGACAAGTTAGATCGAAGTTGCGTAAAATATATATCAGCTAATTAGATATGCATCACTTGGGTGTGTTCACCTTAGAAGTCCGCAGAATCTCTGTCCTTAAAGATAGTCTTAATAGCTAATTAATAACTTTCGTAATTTGTCAATAGTTTTATATTTAAATTGTTATAATGGTATGGGTCCTTAATTTATTATAGTGTCATGTAAGATGACAATCCGCAGTCGAGTCGGTAGGCCCAGGCCCTCAATGGGCTGTAGAGCCATTGGAAGAAGAAGAAAGAAAAAAATAACTGCATTTTAATACTCATTTATCTCTTGAAGAGCCTTGAACTGTTAATCTCTAACTTCTGTTTGGTTTCCAGAATAGCGTTTAAATGCTTTAAGAAGATATAAAATACCAAATTTGTTTTAACGTAAAAATATTTAAGTAATAAAAACTTTAATTGGATGTATGAACTGTGTATTTATGTGTACAAAAATATATATGTAAATTACATGAAGGTAAATTGATAACAACTGGTTCATAATAGTGTTCAGAAACGTAAAAGTGAAACCGCAGGTCCGCTGGACGTAGCGCGCCCAATGGAGGGTTAATACTAATTCGGAGGCAATTGTTACTTACGGAAAAACAATACGAATATATATTTTAATGCATAATGTCGAAATTTCGTTAATAAAAATTGTCTTTGCTATCTCTATATATTTTAAATACTTCAGAAACGTTAACATTTTAATTAAATTCAATGCACAGTTGCGATAAAATGAAGACTCTAGTTCATAAATGTAATAATAAATTAGAATGCACTAAATTGTTGTCAAGGGAATCATTAATCTTAAATTCAGTATGCGTGAAATAAGTTTTTTAGTTTATTTTTCTAAAAGTTTTGACTGTTTCATATGTTACTTCTTAAACCCGTTGAATTGCCAAAAAGTTTTTCTGGAACAAATCTTTATTATCTCTAAACCGTCGGCTAGTTTCGTTTTCATACCCTTACACAATTCATTATTTATGTACGGTTTTAAGCTCAGCTTTCCTTTTTTTTCCTTGACCCACAAAGTTGGTTGTAAGATGAAATACGTCGTTTCTCCTAATGAAGGCTTCTACACCAAGAGCTGTAATATACGGCTCCGAATGCCGAGATTTGTTACGGTAATCAGGACTAATGAATAAAACGTTCGGGTGACTATTTATTCGATCTGGTTTTCTGTAGCGCAAAAAGAAAAAAAGAATAACAATTGTGGATTACAGCTTGTAAGTGGACGACGGGAATCCAGTGTCCTGAGGGGGTGAAATTAATCGAGGAGTTCAGTGACGCGGTTGCCACCGGAATGGCTCCACAGGGTCGCGTAAGCCTGCAGACAAATCATCTTCAATGGCTACTTTAATTCACCGCAGAGCCTCGGAAAATTACGGAGGCTTCTTCACCATTCCAAGATTAATAACACTCGTCGACATGGTTTTTGTCTCACGACTACCAATAGTTGTACTTGATGCAGTTCTGTGTCGTCTTTTCAAATGTGTCTTTGGAATTTCTCCAACCCACAAAGATTTTTTAAATTGAATTGCAATTTTTAAAATAATCTTTTGTTTTGTACATTGAACTTGGAAAGAGAAAATAAACTTTATTTTACCTCAAAACTAAAAATATGTGATTGTGATCTCATTATTTCTCCTGAATTCATATATAAAGTCGGTTTTCCCCACTTCGCATGGTTAACCAGATTCTGAAATATATAATTTCAAACAGTGTAATATTTTCTACATTTTTCACTAGACCGTATTCAAACATCTGACTTAGAAAGGAGGAAGTGACGATTTAACTGTGATTCTCTTGATGGTCCAACTATAGGAGGTCAGCATATTAGGAATCAAAAAAGTTGCAAGCAGTTTTCTTGGGAAATCGAAAGGTGGAAAATTACCGTTATATTGTGAATGAATTTATTTGTAGTACGTTCTTAAAAGCACACTTCCTGCACTCGCAACAAGATTTTGTCTTGGCGCAGTGAGCGATGGTCACGGGGAACACTTTCATCAGGAGATTTCAGCTACGGAACACAGGTATCTAGGAAAATGGAACCCTTATTTGCTAGCCGATTATTGTTGGAACATAAACGGCGAAATATAGCGAGAAAACGTCATTTCTTACTTTATAGATGCGTCAGAAAGTATTGTGTAAGAAGTATAAAAAATTAGAAATGATTAATGCTTTTAAATACCCGTATTTCAGAAACCTTGTGCGATGGAATATCCGATTTCATATTTGAATTAAGAAAAACATATTTAACTTTCTGAACAATATAATTTCTGAAAATGATTGAAAATTTAGGTTGAACTATCTAATTTATTTTTTAGAATGATATAAAATATATCATCATTCTGTACAAACAGACTCAACAGAACATTATAACACTGTTACGTCGTAACCTATAATAAGTAACAGGGTACGCTAAACCGTTCTGTTATATAA
The DNA here is from genome assembly GCA_034510155.1 of Eucriotettix oculatus. Classification (NCBI taxonomy): domain Eukaryota; kingdom Metazoa; phylum Arthropoda; class Insecta; order Orthoptera; family Tetrigidae; genus Eucriotettix; species Eucriotettix oculatus. The sequence continues at coordinate 33,588,834 of CM067376.1, forward strand.
CGCTGTTACGTCGGAACCTGTTATGAGTAACAGGTTCCGCTCAAGCTGTTATATTTATATATTTAGTTCGACACTGGTCCGCTAGGGGCGCAAAGCGCTCCACTCTTCCAACATATGGCTCTCCGTAAATTCACCGTCTGCCAGTAGTGAAGTACACAACGGCGTTACGAGCATAAGCTGGGCGTTACTAAAATAACATAGTATTTACAGTAACAGGTTATTTCGGTAACAGTTATATTCTGGTAACAGGTTATTTATAACTGTTACGTTATTTCGATCCCATCCCTACAGGACAGTCTAGGCCAGAATGTACTCTTGGAAGGAGGTACTGTGGTCCACGAATCATTGCGGCCACGTGATAATCAACGGCTATTTAATCAACCCCAGATTTAGGTGGTGATACGCCGGGAAGTATTTAAGTGCTTAATTAATTTACGTTAACGAATTTTGGGAGTTGTTAGCGGAGAATGAATTAGTGACTACGTCCTGTAGATTACCAACTTCATGCTCTGATTAAAATTAAACCATTACATTCATCTTTTGGTGTTTTTATGAACAAAAAATACCTTGCGCCCTAAATGTTATTAAATTATATATCAAGGAAGAACTGAGCCAGGTCGGCAATGACCGGATATTCTACAATATATATATATATATATATAAATTCTTTGCTCTAAACACCACTAATTAATTTCAGGGTAATTTAATACATACTAAACATATTTGGAGAGTCAGATTTTGATAATATTTAAGAGATATAAACTGAATGGAAAAGTTGGTTCTATTTTTATTAGAGTGCATTGAAAGATGATTTTGGAATTATTTCAAACATTTGAATAGTCGTTCACATGCAGAAAAATGATCAGTAATAAAAAGAGACGCTTGTTATCTTTGGGAGATGAGTGTAGTAGTGTCTTTGGGGAGCGAGTTAGTATTTTGGTTGTATGTAATTATGTTGAAATAAAAATATACAATTTATTGTAGTAGCGTTTGTTTCCTGATAAATACTCGTACAACACATGTCTGATGGTTGAGCTTGCTCACTGAAGAATTCAACGAGAAGCAACAAGGACAAATAAGATAAGTAAATTTTCATACTGGACTTATTTGTGCAGCATTAATTGGCTGAAATAGGAAATATTATTTTTATACTATCCTTACGCGTTGTTATTAGAAACGGACAAGATAACAAACACACACGAACTAGGGACAATGAGCCGCGAAAATTAAGTGCAAATTTAAGATGCGGGAACGAATATTAAAGCGTAAGAAGCGCCCGATGTGGCCTAAATATACTACTACCAATATCTGCGGAATGAAGAACATAAATTTTTGAGTATTAGAAAAGGCCAAGCAGCGTTTCCTGCCACGTCAGAGAACATTCCATAAGAAGAGGGACTGCTGCAAGAACACTGCAACATTTACAAATGTGAAAAATCCTGTACCTGGCAGAGGCGACTCTTGATGTCTTTAACTTATGTCTACGTCATCCCGTCCTACAAGTTGTATGAGGATAAGCATGATGTTGCTGTGGTATTCAGTCCTAAGACAGGTGTGATGCAAACCTCCATGCTAACCTATCTTACGCTAGCCTTTTCATTTCCTTATAACTACCACTATCCAAATTCTCCCTAAACTACTTAGCGTATTCCATACTTGCCTCCCTCTTCTGTTCTTACCCCACACACTTCCATCTAATGCTAATTTTACAAAATCCTCATGGCTTAAAACGTGGCCTATTAATCTATCCCTTCTCTTGGTCAACGTCCTCCAGATTGTTCGCTTTCCCCTATTCTGTTTAGAACTTCCTCGTTACTGATTCTATCCTCCCATCTCATTCTCCTATAGCACCTCATTTCAAAGGCTTCTATTCTTTTCTTTTCCCCAACTCTTATCGTCCACGTTTCGCACCCATATAACGCCACTCTCCATACGAACATTTTTAGCAACGATTTCCTAATATTCACACTTATGTTACCCGTAAGTAAATCCCTCCTTTTTGTGAAAGCCTTCTTTGCCTGTGCTATCCTACTCTTTATACTTCTACCATCCCTAGTTACTAGTAACAGATTTCCTTAACTTCCGTCAAAACATCCCGTCCCAATCTAACAACCTTTGTAATTCTACTGTTTCCCATACTACACTCCATTACCTTGGTTTTCCCTCTATTAATCCTCATATTGAACTCTTTTTCCATGACCACGTTCATGCCATTTATTATGGTTTCCAAGTCTTCTTCTGATTCACCTAATACTCCAATATCGTCGGCAAAGCATAAGGTTTTTATTTCTTGTCCTTGCATTATGATTTCTTTTCCATATTCCGTTTCAACTTTCTTCGTCGTCTGTTCTATATATAAGTTAAACAGCATGGGCGACAGACTGCGTCCTTGACTAACTCCTTTCTTGATTACGGCTTTCTTTTCTTGGTCTTCTATTCTAATTACTGCTGCCTGCTTCTGTAGAGGTTATGTATTCTCGATATTTTATTCCAGTGCTCTTCAAAATTCTTAATAGTGTGTTTCAGTTCACATTATCAACGCTTTTCTAAATCGACAAATGCCATGAACGTAGGCTGGTTGTTTCGTATCCTGCCTTATAAAATTAATCGCATAGTCAATATTGCTTCTCTTGCCCCTATATTTTTCCTAAAACCAAACTGATCTTCTCGTAACTCGCATTCTATTTGACGTTCCATTCTCCTATGTAATATTTTCGTATTATGTAAAATGCTAATATTACGGCAGCGACAGTGCTGCCAATGCTCTGCCGCAAATGAAACGACCCGTAATTTGCCAAATTTCTATTTTCGTCCACATAACATGTTATTGTAGTAATCAGTCTTCCGAATAGTTATTGTGGTATTCAGTCCTAAGACTGTTCTGATGCAAACCTCCATGCTAACCTATCTTGCGCAAGCATTTTCATTTCCACATAACTACCACAATCCACATCCTTCCTTATCTGCTTCTTACACACACATTTTCTCTAATGCTAATTTTACAAGACCGTCATGTCTCAAAACGTGGCCTATTAATCTATCCATTCTCTTGGTCCATGCCCTCTATGTCTCTCTTCTCCTATTCTGTTTAGCACTTCCTCATTAGTGATTCGATCCACCCATCTGATTTTCAGTATATTCTATAACACCAAATTTCAAAGGCTTCTATTCTTTTCCTTTCCGCAACTCTTACCGTCCACGTTTCGCATCCATATAATGGCAAGCTCCAGTAATAATGGGTAATTAAAAGTGTAAAAATTTTAAATGAAACTGTCACACATTTTTAATTGCTAATAAATAAAATTTTAAGAAAGGCCAAAAGTCAGAAATAAAAGAATAATAATATACAAAGAATGGATAAAAGGGCAAGTAAAATACAATGAATGGAAAAAAGTCAGAAATAAAAGAATAAATACAATATAAAGAAAAACCAAACATCATAAATAAGAGAATAAATAAAATTCAAATTAGTATTATAAATTTTTGTACTACGATCTTCACTGTAATTTACTTTTACTTTTGACCAACTATAAACTATTAAGGAACAGGGTCCCAACGTTGAGGACAAAACGTTTAATTTTAAGTCACGTTAATTTAATTATATTCTTTACTAGCTTTGCCCGTAAGTAAGTTCACACGGAAATTGGTCTTTCTATTTCACCCTAAAAAAGAAAGTACGATATCATTTATATATGATAGCTTCACGGCAACCCTTATAACTCATAGTTGGTTTTGAACACGCCCCGTTTCACACAGTTTACAAAAAGAGATGGAATGAAAATGGTCTATCTCTCATGCTGCCAAAATTACGTTTATAATAATACAGTAAGTGGGATGAATTGTATAGTAATTGTATAGGATCTATAACTCGCAGTTGGTTTTCACGCCACCTTTCAGGCGGTAATTCAATGGGTTTATAAATATTTATCTTACTATCTTCTGAACTCTGCAAATATAAAAATGAAACACACGAAATTTTATATTAAAATTTCTGTTTCAATCCCCAAAATTTTCATTGAAATCCGTTAATCCGTTAATCCGTTTCGGAGCATAAACAGATTAAGAGTATAGGCAACACACATTCAGTTTCTGGATATTCAAACACACGTTTGCCAAGAAACCTTCCCGTAAAATTAATATTAATATTTATATTATAATATATTAATATCATTATTAAAAAGAAATACGCACAAATATTAAGATTGCAAAACATTATTATTGAACAAGTTTCTTAAAATTACAGTTTTTCTACATTGACTTATGTAATGCCACTCGTAATTAGTATCTTTCAGAAACTACTCCTGTGATAATAGAAACAACAGAGGTGAAGGATCTGTAGCTATCACATTTTGAAATCAAATAATTAATCTCGGATAGTGATACTTTTCGCTTATAGAAAAAAATAATAAAATATTCCAACAGAAATCAATGTTTGGGTACTAAGATTATGAAAAGCATTTCATTGGCTATTTTGTGTGACAAATTTGAGCGTTCTGAGAGGGGATAATAAAGACGAAGTGATTAATGTGACAGAGAGGCGACGAGTCGGCCACTTCAAGATATGCTTCAGTTGCAAATGACTACTGTCAGAAATGTTATTAACAACTGACCTCCTCAATATTTTTTACCCACCTTGAAACCTCGAATCTCCCCTCTAGATCCGAATTACCCACTACTTATGCTAATGACATTCGTCTTAAATTTCCCGAGTTCCTAATACACATGTCTTTCTTCAAATAAGTTCAACCTCACGCAGCCGGTTATTCAAATTGTCTGTGGAAAAAGTATGACGTGTCAAAATGTTGTCATTGAAGCGTATACCGCGAAGGATTCTAATCCCTTTAAATCGTAACTTGGTGCTTGGAGTGTATTAACCTTCACGGGTTCCGGAGCTCGGTAAATGTAGTTTCACAATATTTATTAATTTAAATGAAATAAACCGACCCGAATAATAATTTAGTAAACGCGTGTACAGTGCAATATCATCTCAACGTTAAAAAATGCAAAAATATGACATAATTCAAGTCCTAAAATGCAGTTAACTTGTCAGTCTTTAGACTGTTCGATTCAACTTATTCCTCCGTAATCAGCTCAGCGTATTCCATCCTTGGTCTTCCTCTTCTATACTTATCACACGCATTTCCCTCTAATGTTTTGTTACAAGCCCCTCATGTCTAAACCCGTGGCCTATTAATCTATACCTTTTATTGGCCAACGTTCTACATATTGTTCACTCTTTCCCTATTCTGTTATAACTTCCTGGTTAGTTACCCTATCCACCCATCTGAATTTCATCATTCTCCTATAGAGACTATAGGTTATGTCAGCTTAATAAGTGTGGGTAATGGGAGGAGTTTTTTTGTCAGTAACTATTGGCTAACTAAAGAATCAGAGCTTTACAAATTTCATTCAGTGGTTCGAATGTTTTGAATAGGAATGGAACTGAAGTATGGCATTTGTCTAAAGAGTATATCGAATATCCAGCGCCTCGAGTTCGTTGCTCATATCGCTTTATTAGATTTCAATGTATTTGACTCCGTGGAACTTTTCGTCACCTGACTCTGCCTCATCGCAAAGAGCTCGGAAAATGTCGAAACTAAATCTTCGACTATCCAGTCACACGAGTGCGTAATATCATATTTGGATGGATTGTCTGATATAGACCATAAAGTCTTCTGTATTTCAATAAATCTAGGTTTTATATGACAAGCAGAACTGTTTCTCCTGGCGTTGGCTGATTTGAGTAAATCGACAGTTTCATAAGCGTTTCTTTCCTATTCAAAAGTTTGGAGTAATCTCTAGGTCTCTCTCTCTCCCTATATTTACGTTGTTATCCACTTCTTCTTCTGAAAGCTTTACTTCACATAAAAACTCTTTCTGGTTTATCTCTTGTTCGTTGGATATCTCTGCCTTCTTCTTTTACTATTTCGATTTGTTCTTCTTTTCAGTTTCGTGTTTTCTCCGTTCTTCCTTCCGCTTTACTAAGGCAATGTATTATCCGAAAAATACGTATAAGACGTATAGGACGTGTCATAATTTACCCAAGACTAGGAAAAACAAAATAAATGGCGTGAACGTGGTCTTGGAGAAAAAGTACAACATTAGAATCAATAGAGGAAAAACTAAGGTAATGAAGTGTAGTATGGGAAACAGTGGAGAAACTAAGGGCCTTAGATTGGGAAAGGATATTTCGAAGGAAGTTAAGGAATTCTGCTACTAGGAAAGCATAATAACTATGGTAGAAGTATAGTAGAGATAAAGGGAAGGATAGCACAGGCAAAAACTGGCATTTAATTACGGGTAATAGAAGTGTGAATATAAGGAAGTCATTGTTAAAAATGTTCGTATGGAGTGAGGCGTTATATGGGTGAGAAACGTGAACGATAGGAGTTGCAGAAAGGAAAAGAATAGAAGTCTTCGAAATGTGGTGCTATAGAAGGATACTGAAAACCGGATTAGTGGATAGAGTAACTAACCAGGAAGTTGTAAAGAGAATAGATGAAGAGCGAACAATATGGAGGACGTTGACCAAGAGTAGAGATAGATTAATATACCACATTTTAGGACATGTGGGTCTTATAAAATTAGCATTAGAGGATTAAATAGGCTAATCAGATTAGGGAGGATGTGGGATGTGGTAGCTATACGGTAATGAAAAGGCTTACGCAAGATAGGTTAGCATGGAGGGTTGCAAGTCTGAATACCACAACAATATAAACAATTTACCCAAGTAGTTTACTAAAATTCACTAAATGAATTCATAAGAATGTATTATATTTATGAAGCAAACAAATTAATCGCCTCTACGGCCCTCCAAAGATATTGTTTCCTAAGACGTTGCTCCAAAGATGACGCTCGTTCCCTTCTTATTTCTCTCGTATCTTCTTCTTTACATTTTTTTGGTGAAATTTAAGGAACACGTGGACTTAAATTTCGGCCAAAATCTGAAAGAAATAGATTTTCTATTTTTTTCATATTAATGTGTCTATAAGCCTTACGGATCATATAGCAAAACGTTTAATTCGATTCCGTCATTTTTAAAGGCTCGGGGGAAACTTAAATGGATTTGATTCTAAATAAATGATTACTTTTTCAGAAAAATGTGTTTACTTAGCTTCATGATTTCTACTACCAAAACCCTTATATACGTCACAAATATTAAGATATTGTCTTAATTATTTTTGTACACAATCTTCAAGATACCTTCAAATTTAAGTATTAGGTGTCTAATTGATGAAGTAGTCTAAGTGAAGCAAATTTTTAAATTGATGAACAGTGCAATTTTTAAGTAACCGTAATAAGATCTGAGTAAAAAATTATTTTCTCTTCACAGTTTTATTCAATTTCAAAAATAATACTTCCAATTGATAAAAATTGTCAGCCGTACATATTACAAATGTAAAAAATGCTAAAATATATTCAAGTATGTAGCATGAGGAACATTTTCAAAGCTGCCAAATTTTGAAAATAATTTTCAAAATATTTCAACAAAAAAGTTTACCGAAAGAAAATTCTGTACATTTCTTCACATGTTGTTTCGTTAAAACACAGTTAATATTTCAGCTCAGTTTCTTTTCATTTACAGGAATTTAAAATTTCAGTCCCCGTGTCCCTTAAACAAAATATTTTGCAGTGCCATATTACATATTGAAGTTACACGAAGGACGTACGAAGCGATGGCTCATTGTATCCTACAATTTAATAACAGAATTTTTCTTCTGTAATGTAAGATTTACATTGTTTTTATGCGAAGAAGTCGCTTTCCGTTCTGAAGTATGAATAAAGACATACAAAAGAATGTAACTATATACATATATATATATATTGTAACATGAAAAGTTACACTTAACAATGCAGGCCAGCTTGCGAGTTGCAATTGTTGAGGAACGACGCAGCCCGGGCCAACAATGTAGTCTGGAGAGACTTAAGTGAGTCGTCATGGGGTAGTGGAAGGAGCAGGTTGTGTCGGCGGGACGACGAGAGAATGACCACGCCCTGCAGATATAATTTTTTCTCATGCTCGGATTGGAATTAAAACTACTAAAATCCATTTTTGGTGTTTTTTATGAAAAATACCTGGCGCCCTAAAGGAATGAGAAATCCTCGAATACGGAGGAACGCGGAATTGGCTACAATATATATATACCCCTGGAATGTTTACAGTAATCCGAATCAATTGATGTGTAAAACCTTGGTTTTCCGTGGCTTAAACTATTAGACCTTATGCGGAAAGTTTATGTTGTTGTTTTTAATTGACATGTCGCGTGTGATGCTTTCGTAAAGAGCGTATGGAATATTTCTGTAGGTAATTGGTCGCCTCCGCTGTTCGTAGAGTAGTCGATTAATGTGTGCAGATAGTTATTTTCCGTGTGTTTGGGGTCGCGCCTGCGTCGTAGCGAGTGGAGAGGAGAGAGCGTCCCGACGCCTCGCCTCTGCTCGCCAGTGAGCGTCGTGACAGACTCACGGCAACGTCAGGTGAGCGACGCCTCCTATACTGTACGTACGCTAACTATATCTAACATTCTTCTCGCCCGTAACTAAAGAAAATCAACCATTTCCCCCCATTATTAATATTTGTCGTTGTTTGTTCCCCTGGTTAAACCAAAAACAGTAGAGATATTTTATGTCGATGTTTTTAGTAGAGTCTGAATAACAGAAATTCCGAGCCGAAGTCCTGTCCCAGGAACCGACGTTTTCCCGAAGATAAAACTTCGACTGCATGATATTTTATTTCTCTCTATGTCTTGACAGACAAAGCTTTTGTCTGCTTACGAGATTGTCACTCAAAAATTTTTTATCAACGTCTCCTAATTAATTTTTTTAATAATATAGTTATAATAAACACGCTCTACGTACGCTGCAGATTAGTTGACTGCATTTTCCTAAGGTTATAAGATGACTGACGTCCTCCAGTGTCAAAATTAGAACTACTTTCACAAGCTTGCATGAAAATGATTTTGTAGGCCGGTTCCATTTCATATTTTACAAGATCGAATTTTTTCCACGACCCTTAATGACAGCTTCAATTTTTTTTGTACCGTTACTAAGAGTAAGCTTACGTGACAGATCTTTAAAATATTTTATTTACATATTCGCAGTTTCCTCTTATTACAATTTTGCTTATATGCTGTCCAGAGATTGTGTAAAACCAAAGCTAATAAGTCTGTATCAAACGTGTCTCTCTGTTTAACGTAATTCTTATGCTGCATCATTTGATTAATCAATTTTAGATCATTTACGAATTCGCTCTTGATAATCATTTACGGTCCTCTAAAGTCCATTATTTTTAACAAATGTGCACTGAAGCTGTTGTCCACGGTTTGTGTCACGTTAATCTCCTTCATGAGGGTATTTGTTCATACTTATTTACTGTAAAAGACTACAAAAACCGATTTTTGTAAAGAAGGGGTTAATAGATAAATACTTATACCACTTATTGTCTGTTTTTCAAATGAATTAAATGACAGGCCAATTCACAGACAAATCAAACTTTTTTCTACTATACTCAATAGACGTTTCGTCGACAATTCTTGGGACTTCTTCAGGCACATACAAACGTAATCAAATTCCTTCCGAAGTTAACTACAGACAATGTTTTTATAACCAATTATAAATTTAAATTACCACTGTTTCGTTAAAATATAATTTTTTTAGTTTTGAATTAAATGTGTAAAAATAGATAATTTTATTACGTTTACTTTACCTGAAGAAGTCCCAAGAATTGTGGACGAAACGCCGTATGAACAAACAAAAAAATCTTGGTTTTCTGTGAATTGGTAGTTGAATTAATTCTATTTAATTGGTTTAATTGCAACATTGAGTCGAATTTGCCAGTTTATTTCCCTTCCAGGAGGTTGCTGTTTGGTGTGGCTGCACAGTAATTATATCAATGTTTGATAAAACTTGTGGTGTTTCGTCGTTTTCTAAAGTTACTCATCTTTTTGTCAAAGACGTACATTCTCCTCTAGAAATTATTCAGTTACAATCGATTTTTTCTACCGCCGTAAAATCTGCCACTGACCGATATGATCGAAGATGTTTCTGTCATTATTCAGCTCATTAGTTTATAAAACTTTTGGAGCATCTTCTACTGAATATCTCAGTTTTGAAAGAAAAAAGTAGTGTTATGACTTGTATCATGAGAGGGACGCACATTGGAGTTATTAAATGAAATACGTGAAAGACCAGGTGGACACAAAGTTTCGTTTTCATTTAACCGACGTTTCGTCACCTCAATTGGGATTTTCTCATTAATGTTAAACTTTGATGAAGATAGTATGCCAAATATATGAAAATCTAAACTTGACTGCCTACAAGGGCAGCATCAACCGCAAGTAAATAAAAAAGTTGTATCTGGTCGTTAATTTATTTCATTTCATTATTGTGAAACATAGACATTAGTTGATTTACTATAGAAGTTATTATTGATGAAGTTTACCTTTCGAAAATACTGTTAGTTACATTCCTTCATTTCGGAAATAGACTCTTCAGAGTAAATTCCATTTCATTACTTGGATCCGATTTTTAAGGGTAACATTACAAATCTGATTTTTTTCTTTTACATAAAAGCCGAGAAACGTTTTCTTTTTGTCTAACTTCTTTACAAGCTCGACGACAAAGGAAGGTTATCCGAGGAAGTGATGTTTGTATGTTGCCTACTGTGAAGCCCACAAAACAGAAACAAACCCACCACAAGTACAGTACACATAAATATATTATATTTAACTTATTGACAATAATTTTCGCTGTAAAAATTTTAATAAAAGATTTTACTGTAATCATATAGCATAACAAAACTTCGGCCACCTTCGGCAAACATCGTCAAACGTCGGCCAGCTCGTCACGTCGTAGGATATGCGCATCAACACAACTGTAGTATACTTACCAGGGTTTTCACATAGTTTCAAATGTATCTTTTTCCGTCAGTTAGCATAAAATTATCTATAAAAGTCCAAAGCAACAAATTTTGAGAGGGAAGAAATTATTCACTGCAAATTTGTTTGTTTTAAAACTTTTTTGTAACTTCTAACATATGAAGTCAATATTTAAATATACAACTTTTTTCCCTCATAAAATTACTCTAAGGACTATTCTCACTTTCGAGGAGTAAATTTTTCTATTTGCATTTCTTGCCTGTCATTAATTATGTATGTCGTGTGTTTACCTACATAAAAAGGCAATTTATTATGTATGAAATTCCCATAAAATTTATTATTAGATACACATGAGATCTTGAAATAATAATATAAAATATATGACACTATTATATTTTACTCTGGGAATAACAAAAATATTCTTATGAGTTTCAATCATATTTCTGAATAATTTGCAAACTACGGAGATTTTTCCTGGAAGCCTAGCCAGTATGCTATTAAATTATTTTTCCTACGTTGTGAACTGGAAGGCAATCGAAAATTAATGTCTTAAACGTGCAACCAACAAAGTCCTTATTTTTTCACCGAATTAAGTATGTTTATGTGTCCTTGGTTAAGATAAATATTGATCAAAGTGTAGCTGCTGTTTATTTGTGATCGCATCCTTATTAAAATAATGAGTTACATCGAGGACCTGTCGGAAAAATCTGGTTTGATGTCCTGACTGATGGTCTCTGAAAAATGGTCAATGTGGCTTAACCTGTAATGCACTTATAGATATTTTTTCAATTGTAACGGTACTTGACGTTTGATATCTTATAAAGCTCACCCTGGAGCACTACAAGTACCAGAAATATCAGAACAATATTTTAAAATATAAGCGGAAGGTTAAAATTGAAGCACTAAGAAGAGAAAAATGTTGAGTTGGAAATCATAAAAATATACGTATGAGTTTCAATCATAGCAGGCAGAGGCTTGTCCAGATTGAGTTTCTCTCCCTCCGCAGGGATTCTTCTACTGGGCGATGGAATAGGATTTTGCCAACATACGCGTTGTTTCCCGTAGCGTTTACTTACGAACAGTGTCCGCGAAGCAATTTTCATCTATCAGGGTTACAGGCAACATGGTTTAGTGGAACGCTGGAACGAACGGCGATGTCCGCGGAAGATCTGGATGCTGAGAGCATGTGACTAAATCTGTCTCAAGAACCAATAGTTCTCCCAAAAAGTGTTCAAAGTGTTCTGGATCAAAGCAAACCTCAGCTCTTCAGGCAGGATCTCCTCTCGGGTCCCAAAACCAACTGCCCTCGCCACTTCAAAAGTTCTCATCCTCCCTTCCATAGAGTCAACCTACCCCCGATTGTCTTAAAGATCTTTGACGCAGCACACTTCCTGGAAGACTCTATCCCGGCGCACAGGCTGATGCTTGCTGTTTTCTGCGGGACCACTAAATATACCTATTCCTGGGTACCGGACATAGGGCCGGAAAACGTGATCCTTCCTTTCCTACTGTGCACGTAGCTCGAAAGCTATTCCTGTTTTCCATCAACTATAGACGTTCCACTGATTTGAGATAGATGTCCAGAGACGTTAAGAAAACCAAAAACAAGACTATTGTTCAATCTAACAACCATCCTTCCACTTTTTTCCTAGTAAAAGTCAAGGTTATTAAATGTATTTCTGTTGTATGGTGAACATACCCGAAGCTCAAACAGGAACGTATTGGTTAATTTAGAAGAAGGACAAGAAACGAAAAATGTCGACCGGACCGTTCATTGAATTGACTTTCGTTGAAAATCGAAATTGCGAAGGTTTTTTGAAGCACTCTTGCGTATTAAGGGACACAGGAACTGAAATTTGAAATCCCTGTAAATGAGTTCCTAATGTGTTTACATTTTTATTGTATGTTAACAACGCACGTGTGTAAAAATGTACAAAATTTTGTTTCTGTAAACTTGTTTATGTTGAGATATTTTGAAAATTATTTTCAAAATTTGGCAGTTTTGAAAATGTTCCTTGCGATACGTATTTGAATATATTTGAGTTTTTTTACATTTATATGTACGGATGACTATTTTTATGAATTATTGGTATTATTTTGAAATTGAATAAAACTGGGTAACAATTTGTTTTTACTAAGAGCCTTATAGGGTTAATTAAAAATTAGCACTTTTAAGCACATTGAAAATTTTTTACACCTAAACTACTTAAACAATTAAAAACACTAAAAATTGTATTAATTAAAAAGTACTTTAGAATTTGTGACGCATAGAAAGTTTTTGGTACCAGAAGTCATGAAGCTGAAAAAAACACATTTATCTGAAAAACAGTAATAATTTATTAAATTAGAATCAAACATATTAATTAAAATTGTCCTGCAGCATATGATACAACTTAATTGTTTTGATTGTCCGTTTCGTTTTTTAAGTTTTAAAATGATTAAAAATAGTTTTTTTTTCAGATTTTAGCCGAAATTACAGTCCCCATGTCCTTTAAGTTAAAGAATACGTTAATCAAGACGTTAATGTAATTCAAGGCAAGTTAATAACATTATTAAGTGTTCTGTCTACTGGAAGGTCTGTTAATAAATTTCAATATTCACCCCTGAGGATGAGAGTTCGCGTTAAATTGGATTACGTCGTCATGGCGTAATTTGCGATTGTGGCTGATTGTTACTTAATCAACTAAAAACTGCATCTCACTCAAGATTATTTAGTCGCAGTCTCTAATGTGAAATAATTATATCCTCTTCTGTTTCGTTTAAATGAATATTAATCAACGCTCTAATGTAGTTATCAGAAAGGGCGCCAGTGGCTTATTTTTTCGACCAAAAGACAAGTCGCTCAGATTACGTCACGTTCCAGTGTATTGACTGTTTCAATAATAAGTATCCATTCCGTTGATTAAATATTCCTACTATATTTTACGTAACATGTGTGTCACTAATAATGTGGTACATCATACAATTATATTATTCCAAAGCAGAATATAAATTTGATATTACACTCAGTTCTTTTCCTGTGATTCCCTTTCTGGATCACAGATGTCGCAATGCTCCGCGCAGTCGCGACTTTCAAAATATGAATACGAAACGACATGAGTGCGTGTTATTACTGTGTTGTTGATCCCTCCGCGATTCACCCTTTGTCCCAGATACAAATTCTTGATAAGTCTTCCAACCAAATCCAATTTCCAGAAACGCTTCTCAATTCACTCCGTCCAGCGTTTTCTTCCTTCCAGTCAATAAAGCAAACGCACAATTCCTCTTTGCTGATATAACGAATTCAGTAATAATCTTCAGCGTTCCTATGGCATCCCCGCCGGTTCTTCTTCCTTTTTCTGAAATCAAGCTCCATAAACATTAAATTTTTAATATTTCCATTTTTATTGAATCTGGAGACTCGGCGTTATCCGGGTACATTATTTAATTCTTGGCCAAAAATGATTAAGCCGGCAGCGAAAACGTCACAATATAAATCTCAAATATACTCCCAGTATCTCGAGAGAGTGAAAAATACTCCCGGTACAATAAAGGACTAAAAATATTTTCAGTACTCTAACAAAATAAAAATTATCCCGCAATTAAGGGATGAACTGTTTAATTAATTCGCATATTAAAGGCCATGACGTAACACACATGTGAACAGGCAAGGAAGGCTTTCGCGAAAAAGAGGGATTTACTTACGGATAATATAAGTGTGATTATTAGGATATCGTTGCTCAAAATGTTTCTATGGAGCGTGGCGTTATATGGGTGCGAAACGTGGACGACAGGAGTTGGGGAAAGGAAAATAATAGAAGCCTTTGAAATGTGGTGATATAGGCGAATGCTGAAAATCAGATGGGTGGATAGAATAACAAACGAGGAAGTTCTAAACAGAATAGGGGAAAAGCGAACAATATGGAGGACATTGACTAAGGGGTAAATTAATAAGCCACGTTATAAGACACGATGGTCTTATAAAATTAGCATTAGGGGTAAGAACAGAGGAAGGACGCCAAGAATGGAAACCGCTAAGCAGATTGGGGAGGATGTGGGTTGAGCTGGTTATAAGGAAATGAAAATGCTTGCGCCAGATAGGTTAGCATGGAGGGTTGCATCAGAGCAGTGTTAGGACTGAATACCACAACAACAATGTAACACAGCGACTCACATTACACCGGTTTCGTCATCAATCTCTTTAGTTTCCTTGTTAGTTTCATATGAGTCATTTCCACCCCCACCCCTCACAATGCTGTAAGAGTTGTAAATTATACACCGATATTGTCGGGAAAAACACTATAAAAGTTACTGACCTTAAGATTTTTTAGACTCACATATGAGCCTTCATTACATATAAAAATTCCCCGTTAATTGCACCCCCTAGGGGTGGGAACCGTGTCGTATCTCCAAAGTGTTTGGTTCTGGGTCGCCAGAAATATGGAAACAAAATATTATCAAAATTGTTCTGCCATTTAAATATATTACGCAGAAGTCTGTTTAACCCCGTCCCACCCTCCTGTTAGGGAATTACCTGCAATTTAATTCGCATTCTAAATGTGAGAATCAAACTCAAAGACTCCCCATAGCACCGACTTCAATACCAAACTTGACTGTTTTATTTTTATATGACGCCCCCTACAACCCCCACGAAGAATGGGGTTGAAATTGTACGCAAACAATTTCACCGGAATCGCTATCAAATTAATTGACCAAAAAATATATACTGCTCATATACATATTGATTTTTTAAAATTTCCGCCTCTCTATCCCCGCCCCAAGTCGTGGTGGCCGTGTTTTACCGTAATTGTGTTGAGTTCGGTTAGCCTGGAAACATGTTCAAAATTTGGTCGAAATTTGTTCCACCCGTTGAAGATAGTGTGCGGAAGTCTGTTTTATCCCCTTACAATCCCTTTTAGAGGATGAACTGTAACATATTGCCTTTTATATGTCAGAATTAAACTCAGTGGCTCTCATTACACCAGTGGAGAGCCAAATTTCGATTGTTTGTTGCTTTTTATATGTTTTACCCCACCACCCTCACTCTGAAGAATACTGCCTTAGATTGTAGTTGGGGTTTAAATTTTACGCTAGCAGTATCGGGGGAGGCACTACCAAGAATGTATTTATTTACTTATTTAAAATAATCCATCAACTCTACCTCGCCCCTAGGGGTGTTAGCCTAGCTCGCCCCAACAGTACTGATTTCCGGGTCGCAAAGAACGCGTGTGACAAATTTGGCCGGAATTCGTCCACTCATTTAGATTTATTTGCCGAACATACAGAAAGACTGACAGGCACACACATACATACAGGCAATTTTATTATAAAGAAGAATGGTCGTACATGGAAAGTTTTATGTTTAATTCATTGAAATTTAAAAGTTATAATCAGTAATACGTTTACACTGATAATTAAGGCGTATTTCAGTGCTTAAACATCAGACTTACCCATGAGATAAAATTTAATTAAAAGGATGACCACAATATCGATGTTTAACTCGCTCGTTCGTCTTGCTCTGGAGGAAATCTTTCCTTAAAGAACGCTATAAATCTATCGGCAAAGTAATGAGCTTAGTTTCAACGGAAACTCTTGCAAGTGTTTAAAGGATAACGTCTCGGAAGCTGCAGCCACCAAGTTTGAAGATAATCTTATTTGTTACTTCAATTTATTTAGTACGCGTTGCGTAGCGAAAAATTATAAACCCAGAATATTTTAAGCTTAAAGTATGGATTATGGTTCATTGTAATAAACAGAAGTTTGTATAAAAGAACTAAATCATCGCGAAATGTTAGGCTGTTAAATCTTAGTAGTATGCTATTTAATACACTCAATTAAAAAACACACATAACGAATGATTCACGAAAATTCCGTCACTCTTTGCAATTGATAACTACTCTATTAATTTCTATTAGTAAAACAGCTTATTTTTCTTCCGCGCTGTTAAATATCAATATAAAAGATTGACTTACCGCGCTAACTGCTGGACTCTAAACTCCCATGACACATTATGGACATAAAGAAGTGGTACGTGGTCTGTATATCGATTCTCCTTCAGTTTGAACTTTAGTTTCTTTAAAACATATAATGATGGAAGTACAACCTGTGCTAGAGAAGTGGAGATGCTGGACGGGAGGAGGAAGTAAAACACTGAAAGGCTGTCTCCTGCCCATAAAGGGAAACGCAGGAAACAAGAATAAGGCGAAGGCTGACCTCCTGCGTCCCCACGCAGTATTACTGGTAGAGGGAGAGCGTTCTGCAAAATACACAGTCTGCTCTACAGACCCCCTGCACGAAAGTGCTTCCAAATTTGATGTTAAAAAATAGCTGAACTAAAAAAATTGTAATATCTTAGTTTGTAAATCCCATTAAATGTATAAAAAGATGGAAGCCGCTACTAATTACCATAGTTTTCCTCTCCCTTCCATATTTATCCATCTGGGTTCTAACAACATTTTCCCTTCATTTTCCTACCCCCATTTACCCTATAACCCTCTAATCGTATCTGTAGTTAATTAGTATAACTGTTAAAAAATTTAATAATAGAAGAATTTTTTTGTAACTCAATTTTTTAATTTTGAGAAGATAAGGCCTGTTGTGGCGAGAAAGGAGGCTGATACATGACCTGTAAATTAGAATAGAAGATCAAGAAAAGAAAGCCGTAATCAAGAAAGGAGTAAGCCAAGGATGCAGTCTGTCGCCCATGCTGTTTAACTCATATATAGAACAGGTGATGAAGAAAGTTAAGATTGAATTTGGAAAGGGAATCAAACTGCAAGGAGAAGAAATAAAAACACTAAGGTTTGCTCACGATATTGCAGTAGTACGGAAAACAGAAGAAGACGTGGCCCTGGAGGAAGACTACAAACATGAGGATTATTAGAGGAAAAACCAAGATGATGGAGTGTAGTATGCGAAATAGGGAAATAACAAAGGGTATTAGATTGGGAAGGGATATTTTGCTACTTGGGCAGCATAATAACTAGGGATGAGAGAAGTATAGTATATATAAAGTGTAGGATAGTACAGACAATGAAGGCTTTCACAAAAAAGGAATTTACGTTTGGTAATATAACTGTGAATATTAGGGTATCATTGCTAAAATGTTCGTATGGAATGTGGCGTTATATGTGTGCGAAACGAGGACGGTAGGAGTTGCAGAAAGAAGAATAATGGATGAATTTGAAATGTGGTGCTGAAGGGCATTGCTGAAAATGAGATGGGTGGATGGAACCACTAACCAGTAAGTTCTAAACAGAACAGGGGAAGAGAGAACAATATTGAGGCCCTTGATCAATAGAAGAGATAGATTAATAGACCACGTTTTGAGACATGAGATTCTTATAAAATTAGCTTTAGAGGGAACAGTGTGGTTTAAGAACAGAAGAGGGAGGCAAGGATGGAACACGCTAATCAGAATATTGGGGATGTGGGATTTGATAGCTGTGCGGAAATGAATAGGTTTGTGCATCAGACTAGTCTAAGCACTGAATACCACAACAACAACAAATATACTGAATCACATGAAAGTCGCTCAATTTAATTGAATCAAGACGTTTCTGAGACAGCAGAGTCCATGTCGTCATCGTGACGTAATCTGAACGATTTGTGGTTTGGTCGAATAAGTAAGCCACTGGCGCCCTTTCTTAAAGCGTAGATTATTATTCACTTATACTAAATAAATGGTGATATAATTGTTTCTAACTGGCTGTTTGCGTCAGTTTAGATGAATCTGCTGAAGCCAGACTTGGACCAAAGAATCTTGAGGCAGAGTAAGTTTTCAATTGATTTTATAGACGAGATAAGTGCACTTAAATTTTTTAGGAGTTTACAAATACCATGAAAGGGACTATATTGCTTGCTTCCCGTAATGAATTGATTGTGTTCTTAACAGGAGAAGGATCAATGAAAAGCAGAACATTTCTAAATGGATAGTAGTATTCGAAAATCATTTCTGGGTGAGCAGATAATAATATATATTGGGTCGAGAAAATTAGGTCGAACAAAGTGTTGAGGCAAATCCTTTCCATTAACTAGAACCCCTGGTAACGGTGTACGAATCGATAGTTTGGTTGATATTTTTATTTAGGTCACGGACGTGAGCAGCACGTTTTAGGGAAATTAGACGTTGATTGTGTCGTGAGGCAATATTTCCCTCCCAGAGCGTCTAATTCACGCCGAGATTTAATTACACTTGTATAAGGTATGTACTGATCACTTCCTTTAAGGCTAATTATTTGAACTAAATTGGCAAAAATATAAACATCTGATTTTCCTCACATTTAATTATATGAAAACCCTTTCTTCAAGGGAGAAAACAACTTTTTTGATAATAATATTACGTAAATGAAGTTATATTAGATAGAAAAGGACGTAGTAAAATCTACCATTATATTACAGTTTAAAATAATGTATTAATAAAATTACAAGAAAATTTTTCTGATATTAAAATTTTTCATCCGCAATAGCAAAAAATGTATGAAGGTTTAAAAAGCTTTGAAAAAGTGTAGTAACCACGTTAGTGTTAAGCTCTACGCGTTGTGATGCAAGAAATGTTCTCGGGAAAATGGCTGAGGGAGTGAGTGCATTTATTGTACACGACGTTTCGACGACGGACGTGACATAAATAAGAAAGAGAATTCACCGCTTCAGTATAACTGTTGCACTTAAGAATTTGACTTCAACGATTGATTCAGGGATTAGAAGCATTCACATTGGCGGATTTGATCTTCACGATTTAGTATTTGAAATGTACAATAATTTATTTGCGCTCTTTAATAATTAATTATCAGTCTAACACAATATTTTCAGAATTATGATATTTTACCGACGTTTAACTCTGATTTATATAAATTAAACGCAATGTATGCTGAGTTTCCTAGTATTATACATATACATACTGTGGCTCGACTGCGCTGTGACTTAAGTTTGTCTCTTATGCGTTCCTGTACCATTCATCCAATTGCCGTGAAATATTGGCCTTTAGCAGTTCTCATCCCAGAGAAATTTTCTGTTGATCTCTTGAAGATGTAGGTTCCTTCCATTCTCCATTTCAGGCACAAAATAAAAACGTTCTACCCTAAAGAAATGTAAAATTTGCAACAGGATACCTCACGCAGTCTGTCAAGCAAGATTATTACATTTATAACATATAGTTTACATTTTCTTTTAGTAGTGCACTTTTTAATCGTTTTTCTCAAACGTCGTTGACGATTTCGCGCGCACGCCGTCGATTGTCCCCTGTGTGCGTGCGGCAGCGTTGACGACGTTCGCGAATAACAATTAAAAAGTATAATAGCTTTAATAAAATTTTAGTTATATTTATACATTATTTCACACTTGACAGGCTACGTGACGATATATTCATTATTTCGAGTTAATCAGACAAAAAAGAATATATCCGTTATGCGTGAAATAATTATTAAATTTAACAAATATTTTATTTCAGTAATGATACTTTTTTGCCGACTTTCCGTGGCCTAGTGGCTAGTGTTGCTGCCTCAAAACGCAGGGATCCCGGTTCGAATCCTGGCATGGGCTGCAGGTCCAAATAATAATAAGAATGGTACTTTAATTAGTTAATAATAATGCAAAATGTTTTATAAGGCGCAATTGAGATGATTGAGGCACATTATATAAAGACCGGGATCGCACATAGCCAATTTTGTTTTTCAGAAACAAGCTACATGAGGGTGATCCCGAAATAGGCAGTTCCCCTTTAATACCATGGGAAGGGAATCGAATAGGGGGCATTTGGAAGGCAGAGCAAGGACCCCCAGTCTATATATATATATATATATATGTCTTCGAAAAAAATAAAATTACGTTATATATATAGACAAATTATTTCACGCTAATTAGACGGAAGTGTTGGTTCAACTATCTTCTATTTATAAATATCATTTAGGGTGTCTAAGCATTTTTCTTTCCGTATGAGCTTATTTAAGGTACAAATAGATGTTGACTTGATTAAGATAGTGAGTCAATCGGGTTGTTATGAACACATAAAGTAGGGGGCGTAAAAATCTGCCTCTCTCGTAGATGGTTCAAACACGTGTGGACAAAGATATTACTGTAGAATTAAATACTGTAATTACCGGGAAACGCCTAGCACCAATGTAGTTAAACAAATAAAATACGCATTATTTCAGAAATAATAAGTAAAATATCAATTACAAATGCGAAATAAATTGTTTCAGAAATGGCGGGTCGATGTTGACATGAAATAAAACAAGCTGTGTGTGAGGTATTAACCAAATTATTTTTTTATTTGAAAGGTCCATGTAAAGCGATGTGGATGGAATATAACATCCTTCAAATATCATCCGCGGATGATCACGGATCTGAGTGGTCCAATTTTCAACGACTCTGCTGGATTTGAGCGTTGGCCTGTGGTATGTTGACTTTAAGGGCATCGGTCGATTGCGGCTTATTGACATAGACCTGCGAGTTCAAGAAACCCTACAAGAAAAAGACTAGCGGGGTAAAATCGCACGATCTTGGTGGCCGTTTCACCTCAGCTTGGCGAGAGATAATCTTACCCTGATATCGTTCAGAAAGTCCATCGCGGCCTCATGCCCAATACGTCCATATGGTTCAATTATGGCCAAAAGAAACCGGTCATCAACGTTATGTAGCGCTCGCCGTTGACGGTGATGGCATCACCAACGTCGTTTTCAAAAAATATCCGCCGCAGCTATGCTGTCGGTCTATTCGACGTTCCTTTGACGTACGGGTGTCGGCCGATTGTCGTCTCGAATTTGGCCACCAAACGTTGGATAGTCGATTTTGAACAGCCACAGTGGTCTGCAGCAAAATGTCACGCGCCGTTTGCAGTAACGAACACTTATTTTGTTAATAACGTTTTATTATTTGGACGTGTTGCTAAATCGTGTAAATTGCCATGGTGATTTGACGTCAACAAAATTTGGATTGCAAACTTCGACCCGCCTCAATTGAAAAACCCTTTCAACAATTCATCCCGTCTTTGGGCTCTTTTATTTATAAATAGTTATATTTATTTGACTTCGTTGAAATAAATGTGTAAAAAAGCCGGAGGATTTAAAAATAAATGAACTAATAAAATTTAAAAAATATTGCGTATTAATATAATTTTTTATTTATTCAAAAATAATTTCACTGCGACGCTGTGTGGCAGTAAAAACATCTATATAGTGTGGTATGCTCCATTTATAGGCCAAACAGATTTTATTGTTTCACGGTAGTCTGTAATGCTAACGTCTCTGAACTGTATTAGAGGTTTTTTTTATACAGAAGTTCTTTGTCCGCTGAGCGAGCATATCTTCAGTGTCGCAGAGATTGTTTTTCCCGCCATAATATTGTGAAGCTGCAGCTTTCAAATTGACGATTGTATTGAACTGGTTGGTATATTTGAGGAGCGCTTGAATGATTGAGGGGGATAATGCGCGCGTCATGACCGTGAAGCAGCGACCGCTCCTCAGGACGCGACGATTGGCAGATGATGGATTCTCCGCGACGCAGCCCGGCTTTCATACGGAAACCAGCGATACAACTACTTGCCTTATGTGTATCTGTTGCATATTAGCTGTGTTTTATGTCTTTTTCATGGCTGTTTAATGTCAGAGACTGCGCCAACTTAATGTTGAATCCTTTCGGCCCATTTATAATTGTAAGTATTAATTGCAGGATGCTTGATGAAAAAATTCTATAAAATTAAATACTTTATACGTTGATTGAAAGGAACGAAAATTTCCAGCCATCTATATCAAAACTTATAAGTAGAGTTTCACGAAATAGTTCATTATACGTGTGCGTGTGTGCAAATGACGTCATCGCCGACAAAAATGTGAAGTGTTCGACGCGTCATTTTCAACAAAAGGTTCATGTAACTGTCTGTTCTTTTGATCTGAAATAAATTCGACTCACCCAGATGCGAAATCAAGTGCACTCATTCGTATCTATTTTCTAACCACAGACAGTTTAATGTCCGCTCAGAAAGACCCTCTTTATTGGTATATCATTCGTTAAAGTCAGGAGTGGTTCATTAGTGTTGCCTGTATTTATTATTAATTATGTAGAACATAATTAGCATGTTTTCTGGTACTTCTATAACAGGTCTTATCTTCTCAAACTTACAAAATTGTTTTACAGAAAATTCTTCTATTATTTTTTTTCATAGTTATACTAACTAACTAGAGATACGATTAGAGGATTATAGGGTAAATGGGGATAGGAAGATTCAGGGAAATAGGTGGTAGATCTCAGCTGGATGAATATGGAAGGGAAAAAAGAGCGGACACTCCAATATGAAGGGAGAGGAAAATTATGGTAAGTAGTAGTATTACATTTTTTTTTCGGTCAGCTATTTTTATTTATTTATTTCTAACATCAATTTTGGAAGCACTTGCCTGCAGGGGGTCTGTCGAGCATTATGCAGAACGTTCTCCCTGCATAAGTTCTACCAGTAATACTGCGTGGAGACGCAAGAGGTCTGCCATCGCACTATTCGTGTCTCCTGGGCTTCCCTTTGAAGGCAAGAGACAGCCTTTCAATGTTTTGCTTCCTCCTCCCTTCCTGCGTCTCCACTTCTCTATGTTGCTCGAATTATTTATCAACGGCCAAATATACAATTGAGGAGTGTATGTACTGTTGCAAGTGCAGATAATTTCTTTCCTGTAAATACGGACAACGACTGTAAACGTATTACACATTTACGTTATTTTCAACTTCCCGTGCCCTGGCTACCTACAATCTTGCCGTATTTAGTACCTAATCATCTTCATATCTGACTTGAGCCTCATTAAGTTTATTCTTCTTCATCCCACACAGGCCAAGAATTAGATTAAATTTACTATCAGGGAAAATAAACAGATAATCCGAAAGGGAATCGCATAAAAAATAAACAATGTTAGTAATATTTCTTTTTTTTGCTTTACTTTTTTAAATTAAAGGAATAAAACAGTAAATAAATATATTTATAAAGTGAAGTCAATTAATAAAATTTAATTGGTATTGTTTAAGATGTATATATACAGATATAATTATTTAATGGAAAACATTTATTGCGTAAAAAATTACTGAATTTCTTTTACAAAAATATTTTTCATGACTGTATTATTTTTAATGGCTAAAGGGCAGTAATAATCCCCAAACGTATACGTCACGACCTGACCTGAACAAGCCACGCCCATTACCAACTGTAACGTTCCAAATATTATTAGAGTCATTTGCAGCGAATATTTAATTATTACAATATTTGTTATTTACTAATTTAAAGATTTTATCATTAAAATATCATTTTATAAAAGATTTTCCTTCCTTCTATAGATTAAAATATGTTAAATTTAGTAAAAGATGTTTCTTCGTTCTATATAGCTTTCAAATCAATTTAAAGACTTTTCTTTCAAATATTCTAAATTCAGTAAATGAATTTCCCTCATTACACCTACAGTTTTGAAGTTAATTTAAAGACTTAATTATTCAATTTTTTGAAATTTATTAAATGTTTTTCCTTCATTCCATAGAGATTTTAAATTATTTTAAAGACTTTATTATTCCAATATTTGAAATTTAATAAAAGATTTCCTCTCATTCCAAATACATTTTTGACATTAATCTTTAACATTCTATCATTCAAATATTTGTAATTAAATTTACGAAAAAATTGGCTTAATTATTTCAAAAGGGACCTTACAAAGTAATCTGAGAACAAAAGAATGCTATCCCATTGTTTGTATTTGTGGCATAATTGTTGGTCTTCACAATTTCGATCGCCTTTTTGAGGAACGATGATGATTATCGGGTGCAAGGGGGTGCGAAGTTAATAGCAGAGCCATGCCATGTTTATATAATGATGCCCGATCTGTTCATTTTCTGTTCCACTCGGACTAAAATAGGTCTTTCGGTCATGGTAAGTACATGCGGTAAGGACGTGAGTTATGACTTCACTAAATATTTTTTGAGAGATGATTTATGGTGACGTTATCCTAAGACAAGTGCACCTACAGAATTTCCTCCTAAAAAGGCCAGTAAATTTCTTTGTGTACGTGTGCATTTTCAATTTAATATCTATACACGAGTTCTAACAGCGTATGACGTCACTAGTTGAGCACCAATCATGTATTGGGGGCGGGGGCTTCACGGTTACGACTTAACTACGTGGGGAATGAAGCTCCACCAGTTCCTTTTTAGTTGTGATTGTTTTTTTTGGAACAACTTAGATCATAGACGCCCAAACTTTTTTCAATTGCAAGGAATGTAAATTTGGTATGCCTAGTTATTTAATTACATTTTTATGTAATTAGATCTTCTTTAATATTGAATAAGGCTCAATAATTATGCAGCTATTTTGACGATAGAATATTGTATCTTTCTGAAAATGTAATCATGAGCGTTGTTTCAATTCCTTGTAATGTCTTTATTTATTAGTTTTGTTTTTCAGATCATATCAGCTTAAAAATGATTCATGAAACTTAAAATGAAAACATAAAATAAATTCATAAACCAAATGGAGAGAGAGTTTTTGGGGGAAGAAGGTGGGAGGGTTTCTTGGAGCTTACAAACTACGACATCAATGTACTGTAAGCACTGAAATACTGAATTCACAGTATTAGTCTTTAAAGTTCAGTTTCGATTGAATGCATTTCTTCTTGAATTAATTCATTGCACTTATTATCAATTTTCACACAGTATCCATTCTTCATCGAAGTCGTAGAATTAGGCTGCGTAAATTAAATTAAAGATCTGCCTTTCTTGATGACTTCTTGGTTGCTCCGTCTGGGATGCTCATATATTGGAGTTGGAGGAAGGCGATGAAGCGAGGACCTCGATGTTGTCGTCCTCTGATGGCCTCTGCGGTCCCTGACTGGTTGAATCGTCAATTAAATTGCCCAATAATAATAATTATATTCCGCAGATCCTGTAAAGAAGCTAAGCTTCAAGGATGTGGAATGAGTCAGGGTGTACATTTATTACATTATTTTATTATATAAAAGATAAATATACTTATAACAAATTTTTGTAACCAAATAGAAAGGCGATTCCAACATTATAAACTAATTACTCGTCTCCGATTCTAATATAAATTCCTTTACTAAATAGAAGCAAAAATGAGGATAATTCAGACTTAAATTTACCTTGGTTATCGGACAACTGTTTAATTCTATGCGGCAGTCTGTTGAAGATGGATATCGCAGAATAATGCACACCTTTCTATGCAATTGACAATGTTTTACATTTTTTGTACAGATTATTTTTGTTCCTTGTATTGAAGGGATGAATATCAGAATTATTCAAAAATAAGTGTGATTACAAATAACATCAATGAATAAATGTATTGGCACCTCAAAGTGAAAATACCTAACTTTTTGAACAGAGTTCTGCAAGAAGTTCGTGAGGAAACCTGACATATTGCTCTAATAACACGTCTTTGACTAATAAAAATCTTATCTATGCCTGCTGAGTTGCCCAAAAATATATCATATGATAAAACGGAATGGAAATATGCAAAGTATACTAATTTTCTTGGTTTTAGATCACTGAAGGTGGACATTGCTCTTACAGCATATGTAGCTGAGCTGAGTTTCTTAAGTAATTGATTAATCTGATCAGTCCAATTTAATTTATTATTTACTAAGAGACCTAAGAATTTAACAGAGGAAGTTTCATTTACATTTTTGCTGTCGTATTTAAGTGTTATAGATTGTAAAGTTGTGTTGTGTGTGTGAAATTGTATGAAATGTGTTTTGTCACAGTTATTTGTTAGTCCGTTCACATTAAACCATGTTAGCAGGTTAGTTAAATTATTGTTACTTGCCTCTTTTAGTGTGTCTTTGTTACTTTTTACTATTACACTAGTATCGTCTGCAAAGAGGATAGCTTTAGAAGTTGAATCTATGGTATTAGGAAGATAATTTATATATATACATATATAAGGAATAATAATTGCCCTAATACTGATCCCTGTGCGACTCCGGTTTTAATAATTCCCCAATCTGATTTATGTATTTCACCTGTGCACGAGTCTTTTAATACTGGCTCCATGACACGTGGTAGAGGTTGATGGATGGGTTCCACCTCGGACCTCCTGACAGACTCCCAGGAGAGTGTTGCACGCACCTTGACATCTCTCCAGAGATATCTCCTCTCTTATCTGCTTCTCTACACGAACTATAGTTTCGTCTCTTTTTCGTCACCTAGCCATGTCCTGGGCCCATCTGGACCACCAGTGACAGTTTCCAGTTTGGAAGGAACACGCCCCCAATTGCCCGCGAATTTGATAAATCCTCACCATTCTGCGCCCTTGACGAGGAGGAATAATATATACGAAGGCACGTCGTTCCAGGTGTACGAAAATCTTCGCACCTCTTTGTCATTGAAGGTTTCCCACTTATAGCGTTAAAAGCCGCTATCTCAGTCAGGTCAAACGTTTCCACGTTGTTGCCCTCCCTGTGAAAATGGAACATGCGACCTGCCGGATACTGAAAGGAATCTAACTACTCTTGAAAATATCCACATACTACATTAATATCTAGTAAATATCTTCATGCCAATCACTTGTGGTTTACTGCAGTACAACTATTATAGTGAAGATGACTAACCGGAAGTTTATTACAAAAGATAGACGCAATATAATAAATAATTATACCAAATGAATTGGACAGTTAGTTTTAATTTTATTAATTTGGTATGTGAATATAGGATGTGGCGGAAGCTAACCAATTTTGTGATCAAAATGAATAAAATATAGTTTTTATTATTATTATTGAGGCTGTTGAACTTATATATACAACACGCGATGAAAAACGGAATATGGGAAAGGAATCAGACTGCAAGGAGAAGAAATAAAATCCTTACGTTTTGTCAACGTATTAGGGGAGTCAGAAGAAAACTTGGAAACCATAATAAATGGCATGAACGGGGTCATAGAGAAATAGTTCAATATTAGAGGGAAAACCAAGGTAATGGAGTGTATTTTCGGAAACAGTGGAATAACAAAGGGTGTTTGATTGGGAGGGGATATTTTGACGGAAGTTAAGGAATTATGCTAGTTGAGGAAGCGTAATATCTAGGGATTATATGTTATATGTATGTGCGAAACGTGGACGATAGGAGTTGCGGAAAGGAAAAGAATAGAAGCCCTTGAAATGTGGTGCTATAGACGATTGCTGATGACTGTAGAGATAGTTCTAAACAGAATATAAGGAAAGAGAATAGTATGGAGGACGTTGACCAAGAGAAGGCATGGATTAATAGGCCACGTTTTAAGGTACGAGGGGCTTGTAAAATTAGACTTGAGGAAAGTGTGTGGAGTAAGAACAGAAGAGGGAGGCAGACGATGGAATACGCTAAGCTAAATAGGAAGGATGTGGATTGTGCTGTTTATGATGAAATGAAAAGGCTTGAGCAAGATAGGTTACACCAGAGCAGTTTTAGGACTGAATACCACGACAACATGAATTTATATTTTCCGTGTGGAAGATGTCTTACGAGATCCTCGCGGAGTACTTCCGCTGGCCTTCCAGGACAACACAGTCCGGATGGCGAGATTTCCGTAATCGATAGCGTGTATTTAGTGTAGTTTAGCTATGTTCTTGGTGAAGAGTGCTCGCTCCTGCGATACGTAACACCTTTTTTTTATTTCAATGTGCGTTGAGAGGAATTTACACAAGTCGGTGGAAGCTGTTACGACCGCTTCTGCTCGGTTATCACATCAAATAAACCACAGAGCGCTGCACGGTATGTAAACTGTTAACATATACACGGGGAATGATGTTATTAAAAGATCATTATCCTCTGTATATAAAACTAACAGGGGGAACTGTGTGAATTGTTTTTATTTCTTATCAGGCATCTATGAGTGTATGAACGCATTATTCCTTTTATAAACTTCTACCATCTCTGTACATTCTCCGTTTAATTTTCTACTATTTTCTCTACACTTATTTACGAGTCGACTAAGCAGACGCTTCAAGGTCATCAAATATATTTCCACCACAAATTGTCACCAGCTTTCTCCCTTCTCTCTACTCCAAGCTAAAATATTGTCACTATGTACTCTGAATGTAGGCTCTCTCATCCGTCGGTCATCTTTATACAGTACTTAGCTGGGTGCCTGACGATGCCCGGGAATTAATTTACATTAGCCTGAAACGTTTTTAAAGGGATTGGTTAACTTTACGTTTAGCGAACATATAGTATAAATAATAAGAGTTTTCAATTAAAAAATTATATTTACCACACAAGATAATAATAAAAGAAATAAAATAAAAACTTATCTGCCTGCTCTTTTAAAAAATATATGTATTGCCATAGTGTTGACTGAGGGGTATGGACCTGGACTGCAGTAATGTGCACTCGGGTTCGAGTCCCACTCGATACAACCATTTTTATTTGTTCACATTGTATACCTTTAATTTCTAGTATTTTCTGTCTCGAGAATGTTCTGCTTCTAAAATATTCCATGAATGTTTAAATTGTACTGGATCCCGAATCAGAGTCAGTCTTACGCAATACGAGCCTTGTACAACACTTCGTTGTTAAATAAAAGTCTTTTTAATGATCTTGTTAAGTACCCTATAATTTACGCAGAATCGCCAGGTTCCATCGTTCTTTGTGACATATATATATATATATATATATATATATATGAATTTACTTTGTAATTAAAATTGAAAGCAAATTGATTGGGACTCTCAGGGGATAAGTATACATATATATTGTAACATGAATAGTTACGATGAACAATGCAGGCCAGCTTGCGAGTTGCAATTGTTAAGGAACTGACGCAACCCGGGCCAACAATGTGGTCTGGCGAGACGTTGGCAAAGGGAGGGGCAGTCGTCATGGGGTGATGGGAGCAGCAGGTTGTGTCGGCGGGATGATGACAGAATGACCACGCCCTGCAGATATAATTTTTTTTCATACTCTGATTGAAATTAAAAATATTAAAATCAATTTTTGGTGTTTTTATGAAAAAACATGGCGTCATATAGGAATTAAGAAATCCTCGAATACAGAGGAACGACAGATCTATATGTTGTAAACTACTTGGATTGCTGAAGTGACTTTCAGTAGACGTAATTAATGGCTTCATGGCTGATTCAGTACTTAACGGACACCGGCTCTCGTGGGTAGATCTGGCCGGAATATTTGGAACCCTTGAAGGGGCAGCTTCTGGAATTTGACGGGCTACTACCGCTGGCTGAACTTCTCCGAACTTCTCAACAAACCATTCTTCTCGATCATTCCTCCAACAAACTCAATTTGCCGCCTCAACAACCACTCTACAACTCTTTAACAACTATACTCTTCATCTCTCCACAGCTAACTCCAACAAGTAACTTCCACCCTTCGCTATGACTCATCAACATTCCAACTACTCATCCCTCCATCTCCACGCAACTCGACAACTAACTCCACAATCTTTCTCATCCGTCCGCGAAACCTGTGATTTACCCTTAGCGATTCAAATTTTTGCCAATAGGAAACATTCTTACATTCTCTAGTTTGCGAATCCGGGGTTCACACGTCTGCCCGATAGTCACTAAAACCCACGCACCAGAGGTTGCTGAACTTTCCCTGGGGAAGTTGGAGACATGACAAAACATTGAGACCTAAGATGATTTACGCTCCTACTTTACGACGTCATAACAACCGAAATGACTCAGAATTTTAATCTAGTTAAGAAACAGTAAATTATATTTATAAGGAGAAGATACTTGAACATCTCTTCGGTCTGATTAGCGTGAAATGACGTATGTAGATACATATTTACATCTTCAAAAAATAAAGTTGGGTGTGTGCTTCAATCATCTGTACTGCGGCTTATAAACCATTTTCGATACTCATGAAATAATAAAATATCATTAGCAAAATAAAATGTTAGTTAAATGTAAGTATTATTTCCCGCTTGAGGCATATATTGTCTTCGGTATAATTAACTTGAAATAATTTGTTTACCCTGACGTAACCTGTCAAAATTCATTATTGATTACTATACATAGTAAAATAATATTTTACTTAAATATGAGTATTTATAATTGTTTTTCGCGATTATTGCATTGCGATTCGACTTTTAGTTACAGAAAAATCCCAAATCATGTGCATTGTGACTCTTAAAACATTATCAAGTAATTAAAAAGTTTCAGTACTTAAATCAAATTTTAGTTAAACTTTGGTTTTATTTCACGGTAAACGGCAATTTCATTATTTCATTCACAGGCTAATTGAGGGCATAATATATACATTTGCAATGTCTATATCGTCACTGTAGGACCTTTATTGGCCTCAAAGGTGAAGGAAGCGTTTTAAATCTTCAAAAGATCGACAGAAACCTTCTCTGGGTAAAGGACTACAATACACCAAAATTTCGTGGGAATCGTATGAATGGTATAGGAAATTATAAGGGACAAACATGAAATGGCAGAGAACATGATTGACGTGGGACGTTTTCAATTCGCATCCTAAGCTATTGAAGATAACCCAAAAAATACCTTCTATCACCTTATATTTATATATATAAAATAAAATTTTCACCTGAAGCGCCTTTCCTGGGACTTAATAATTGGCAGTGATGGCGATCCTTTAGTCCCAGGATAATTTTATACCGGACTGCTACGAGAAGTGAAGAAATTTAGTCTTTTCCGCGTTTAGTGGTAATTAATTAGTCAAACAACCATCCATCTAGAATATGGAAAGACTAATATAGCGATCGAGTGAAGATTCTCGAGAACGGAAGGAAATCCCGGAGCTGGAGCAGGAAATTAGTGAACGAGGTAGTAGATAAAACTTCAGCCTAGAGAATCCGTAGTTGCCACGGAAAATACATGGAGAAATCCTGGAAATATTGATACTGCCATGTCGCGAACCACAGTGATTTATCTGTTCCTTGGATACAAACTGACATGTGATTATCGCATTAGGCAAACAGTAAAATTTATTATTGTAAAGTAATTAATGGTATGTATAGACACTGCTACATATGAATGCGATGGATTAAAAATATTGTACAGAGTATTCCTTTATGGTGGTAATTTTTAATATGAATTTTAGTCATTTTATTACATTTAATTAAAATTGATTTTATATACATGAAAATTAGTAATTAGTAAGAAAAACCAAATTTTACTGCAGAAATTTGAAATAAATGAGACAATGGGATATTTATAGCTGTGTTAAATGTGCGGTAATTATGTCAATTTAATGTAGTTAACAAATAATGTAGCATAATGTTTTTCAAATGTGTTCTGATTTTAATAGTCTTCCATGCCGCTAACGTTTCCTTCTGAAGATGAAGTCACTTTCCTATGATTTTTCTTTTAATTTAATTATACTTATATTTCATTACTCTTGCCACGCCGTTCCCGCGTATAATTCTACAACTACATTCCGTCCTCCAAGGAATACTTTAAGACATCTCTATATATTAAACTTATTTTGTCCGTTCACGGCGAGTTCTTCCTTCACCGAATCCTTCGCACTGACTTACTCAAAATCTTCCACCGAACAAAAGCAGTCAATAAATTATGCCATGAACCACCCCTTCTTTGTTTTATATGTCAGTATTTATTATTACTCCAAACAGGGATTTCCCCGGTGGCATGTTCAATGGTAAAATAAAATAAAAATGAAAAAATAATAATTTTAAAACATTACAACATAGTTTTCTGACTTAAAAATTTACAATAAGTCAGCATATAAATTTATCACTATTTATTCTAAAAACGACGTTTCATCTCCTTTTTGAGACTTCCTCAAGCGTACTACAAACATAATATTACAAGAAATTAAATACGAGTTCATTGTTCCAATATTTTAATTTATATATAAAAACATGGTTCAAAACTTACAAATTTAGCAATTATCGTACTATTATGATGAATTACTAAATTTGTAAGTTATGAACTATGTTCTTTATATATAAATTAAAATATTCGAACAAAGAACCCATATTTAATTTAATTTATGTTTGTAGTACACCTGAGGAAGTCTCAAAAAGGAGACAAAATGTCACTTTTAGAATAAATTGTGATGCATTTATAGCTGTCTTATTAGCCGTCTTTTTTTTTGTAAATTTTACAATATTTCGTGTCCTCCTTTTCACAAAATTTGCACCTCAGTTTTCCGTGTTTCTTTCTTTGTAATTCTAGAGAAAATATCTAGTACTTCTGCAGGCAGGGTATTCCAGTCCGTTATTGCCCTTGTTTATGAAAGAATATTTGTCCACACCTGTTCTTAATTATGGCCGCATTTAGAGAAAAATGTGGGTATAATTAAACGCTCCCTTATTATCTGTCCAGGCAGGTTCGTCCGCGTAAACCGCGTAGACCAAGTTTTGCCTTTTTCCTCCCTCCACCGTGTTTCCCTTTTAGTTGCGTTCCCACACAAAATCCCAGCCCGTTTCCGAATTTAATGCAGGATATTGATGTGCACCGCTCTAGGATCCCAACTTGATGGCCCATATTCTATCACTTTACAGGCATCCTTAAGACGACAAATATTATATTCTGCAGCGTCTTAGAAATTTTAAATATATTTTAAGACTTCTAAGTTTTACCGCAGAGGCGACTTTTTATAACACGTGAAAAATATTTGAAGCTTATTTTAATTCAATATGATACACTAGCTCATCAGTATACATAATAGCCACGAGTAACGCTCGGTTAACCACGGAAACACTCGGCTTTAGCTTCGTCAAACAAACCACGTTGCAGGTAGTACGCTTCAATCTAGTTTTAAATAATAACAATTAATTAATGTTTATTATTTAGTTTTAGGTGATTGAAGCTCTTCGAAGTAGTTACCTTAATATTATTATTGCATACGGTAATTTATAGATTTCTATAACTTATAATAAGAAATATTTAATATTTATTGCTTTGATTATGGTTAGTGTTACTAAATACGTATATAACCGTAACATATAGAAGAAGACGCATTTTTTGGACAGTTGAAATATCGTTCAACCGTTTGTTTTTCATTAAACCCAGAATGATAAAGGCGCATGTCTAATTAGCAACTGGCTAGATTCAGGGCTAGACAATCCATGAATAGGACTAGCAATAATCAAGCGTTTTTATAGAGGATCCGGTAGAAAGACGAAGTCGCATGGTTAAGGCGAAGGTGGATAAAGAAACTACGAGTTAGTCGGCCTCAGTGGTCTAGTGGCTAGCGTCACTGCCTCGTACAACAGAGGTTCCAGTTTCGATTCCTCGCAAGAGCTTGAGTAACCCTTACAAGGAAGATAAGATCGCCTAAATGGTAAAGTAGTTGCTAATGACCTTACCTTTTTTTTTTGGTTAACAGGCTACATGAGGGAGATCCTGAAACAGGCTACTCCTCTTTATTAGCATAGGAAGGGAATTGAAAAGGGGGGATGCGGAAAGTAGAGCAAGATAGCCAAGGGTTGACTAGGGCCACCGGGCTATAGTTTAAGGATCCTACCCGGTGTTTCACCTAAAGACCTGCATGAGGAAGGTCGGGCTATTGGGTATTATTCTGACAGGGAACGAGTTTGCTGTGTGGGTCGCAGAATTCCCTTCTCTGTGTCTCCAGCAGTTTTAGGAGGCATTTAGCCAACTGATTCAATGGGATCAGTGAACAACTCTTACCGTAGTTTTACACGTTCTAAAATAGGTGAAGGTGCCTCTGTATGTGAGAACCAGAGATGTAGGAGGCTTTCCCGACGGAGTCAGGTGAACCCCGCAGCCAATCTGGGGAAGAAATGCATGTGATAGAAAACTCCCACAGGCTAATGACCTTAGCTGTTGGTGCGACTTAAAATATAAAATAATAAAAAATATATAAAAACTGCAAGTTATAAGGTGCTCAAAGGTTTCCCTTAAACCATTCTTCAAGAGATTACTGTCGAATGAAATCCTGTAGCGGGCATCGCCGGGCAACCAGCTAGTATTGAATATCGCGTTCAGTATTGCGTTACGGTGACTTAATCCCCATAAATAATTTCACTAGCATGGAATCGATTGTAATTGGTCCTATTATTAGCCCGCTGGTGTTTGAAGATTGATTGAGCATTATACCATAGCACGTGTAATTTCTAAAACATAGTCTTTTTGTGGTGGTAACTCGATGACTGCTACATTTGCGGAATTAGACTTAAATTACGACGTAACTGCATCTAGTTTTAACCGCTGTAACGTCACCTCCTAGAATATTTCCCGTTAGCTCGCTGTAAATTTAAAATTATTCATGAGCCACGTCTGTTTTGAATCTTCAGCAGTGCAGGCAATTTCCTTCCTCCTGATGCGTGACGTCTATGGTTTTGTGAGGTCTCCGTACTTGAAATGAGAAAAAGCGGTTCGCATCTCACCAGCCGCTCACTCGTCGACAGAAAATAGACTCCTCTGACACGAGCGTGCTGTTTAGAAAATCACAATGGGAGAGAGACCGTGGCAAAAACACGCCAATGAAAGGAAACAGAAAGATGAACACATTTTCAGCATCGTGTTGACACGAAACGCTGACTAAAGAAGTAATTTGGTGTACTTTTTCATTGCCGATCTCTGGACTGCTTCAGATACTTTTTGATGTTCAATAATTTCGTAATTGATAAAAGCGTTAAACTTTTGGGTATCTTATAATTATTATTAAATTTTTAATGGATGGACTAATTACATTGAAAGTAATTTGGTGTCGTGGACTACCTCCAGCGACGGTTACGGCCGAAAATGTTTTACCTGAAGTCGACAAAGTCACGTTGTATTTATAATAATTAAATGTTAGTAAAATTTGTTTGCTGACTTATTTGGCCGTAATTTTAAATATGTATTTTAAATGGAATATTTTATGAACAGCTATTTACTAATTTTAAGCTATCTGCTTGTAAACATAGCCTTTGTATTAGGATTAATCACAGTTTGGATTGTGGTGTAACGGTCAGACACATCTGCTCGGATTTGGCGGTGCTGAGTCAAAGAAAGGAGACAGCATTTGAGTCAGGGGCAATAAAACTCAGACTTTAGGTCGCGCCTTGAGTGTTTCATAATTTTGGTGAGAGTTGGGTGTATCGGGTAGTGTGTTTGCCCAAGTGTAAACATAAATGTTATTGGTCAATATCCATCCCTGCCACCTGGGTGATGTGATCCAAAGAAATTGGGAATAGAATTTAAAAGGGCGTGCAGATCGATTTTAATGGGATTATTTTGGACAGAATTTTGGAGAGTAGTGAGACGGGAGAGATGGCAACAGATATTTGGTGAGAATTTCTGCTTGGAGCTAGTCTACGTTAAACTTCTCTATCATGACTGTGGTTTGAATTGAGGCAAGGGATATTTTGAAATTCTTCCTGAAACAGGAAGAAAAGCAGCGGTGGCTGTGATCTGGAGAGAGGACGACCTAATTAGGAGGAAGGAGCTGGAATATTCACTGAGCCGACACGGTAATTAGCCCTGCGACTCTTTGCTGATTTTCTGTACTGTCAGGTCCGAGTAGATTTGTGTAAAATATTTTTATCTATGAGAAGACCCATAATATGTGGCCCAGAGGTTAGAGATAGAATTGTTTCATTTTAAAGAATTTATTTGTAACATTTATGTAGTTTTAATTTAAGAAAGAATAGCCGCCTTAAAGTTCGAAATATCAAAATTGTGATTATTAATGTTGATCAATTAAATTGTTTTCCTTTTGTATCATAAAAACTCATCATAAATATATAAATATCCCACTTAAATATATTAGTATCCCCCCTTATTCGTTTCAATGACAACATTATTTAGAAACCGAACTTAAATATTTTAAAATATTAATATCTGAAAGGTAATTTAAGTAACCAAATAATGTTAATATTAACAATAACACTGAAAATACTAACATGTTATATTGTGTTATATTTTATGTTCTTTATTTTTTTTTGTATTTAGCTTTAGATCTTTGCTTTCATTCCAGTCTACACATATAAAATCGCCGCGAGATAAGGATGCTAATATTGGTCTAAACGTATGTTATTTTTTCATTTTCTTTGTAATTAGAGAGCGAAGGATTTCCCGGTGAATTTGTTTCAAATACAATTCTCGGGTTATACGACGTTTCGGCAGCAAGCTCCGCAATCGTCATCAGGTAGACTGTAATTATTTCTCATTAGAGACTTTATAATTATAATGTCAAGGTTATATAATTAATAATTTTAATTTCTATCGTACGCTGATTAAAGATGTTTAGAGTTCCACTTACAATTTTGAATTACATTTTTATATTTGCCCGAGTCGACTCCAAACCCAGCACGACATTCCTCCTTCCTTTCAGCTTTGTTTCTGTTTCCTAAAGCTTCACTTCATACTGAAATGGGCTATGAGAAGTTAGACTAAGCAAGTTACAGGTGAGACCCTGCTTTGGATTAAAGGGAAGGTGAAATGTCCTGCATGGGCTTGGAGTCGACTCGGGTAGCTTAGTTGGTTAAAGCAGCCGCGGTTTCGATTCCGGTTTCCGGTCGACATTATTTCTACTACATGAGGTTTGAGCTTCGTTTCTATTTCCTAAAGAAAATTGGTTTATTACGTTTATTTGGAAAATTAAAAAATCGAAATCACTTACAAAATTAATTAAAAACAAGTTTAAAAATATTATTATAATTACTGAAAAATACGGTATATTTAAGTTGTTATTTATTATTGGAAAATATTTTTAAACTTTTTGGATGTGTGTGTATTAGACTGTGCTTTACAGAAATAAACAAAATAATGCCTGCCGAAAAAGAGTTGGATGGTAAACGGCCAGGAAAATATCTGCCGTAATGTGAAATCAGTGTGCTGTTAATTGTCATGACTAGAAATTGAGCCCACAATTCTATATGAAAAATAGGTTCTTCAAATTTAAACCTGAGCGTTAGTAAAATTAAGACATGAACTGTAAATGATATTCATGTATTATTTCATTACTGAAAATATTGCGATTGTACTGTAAATTGGTTTATTACGTTTAATTGGAAAAATAAGAAATCGAAATCACTTACAAAATTAATTAAAAACAAGTTTAAAAATATTATAATTACTGAAAAATACGGTATATTTAAGTTGTTATTTATTATTGGAAAATATTTTTAAACTTTTTTGGATGAGTGTGTATTAGACTGTGCTTTACAGAAATAAATAAAATAATACCTGCCGAAAAAGAGTTGGATGGTAAACGGCCAGGAAAATATCTGCCGTAATGTGAAATCAGTGTACCGTTAATTGTTATGACTGTAGAAATTGAGCCCACAATTCTATATGAAAAATAGGTTCTTCAAATTTAAACCTGAGCGTTAGTAAAATTAAGGCATGAATTGTAAATGTTACTTCAATAAAGTATTAAAAGTTCCAACCTGACAGTTAAAATAGCGATTGTGACTGAAACAATCGTGGCAAGTATAGTCAGTATTCTCCTGTCGCTCTGCAGTGAAGTGGAGCATGAACGACGACTAGAGAGCTGGAAAGGGCAGCGGCGACGACGTTTTTACGACGATGCAAACATTATTGCGGTAGTGAGCGGAGGCCGTTGACGGAACTGTCCGAGGAGGATTGTTTGCCCAATTCCGCCTCGCAGCTGGTAATTGTTTGCGCTCGCAAAGGCCGATATACTGCAGACGAGACGAGACGAGATTGCAGCTACTTTACTACGTCTCTGCTTGAGTCTGCCTCTAGCTGCAAAAAGGACACACAGGCGGTGAAATGTGTATATACGAAGGCAGCAACATTCAATTTAACGATGTTTAACTTGCATTGTTTATCATTGAAATAAGTTGTAGTATATAGAAAAATTAGGATGAAATACGAGGGTAGTCTCAGTAGGACCCGACTTAACAAAGAACCTTTTTTATGACGTGCGTAATTAAAACATAGAATTTGAATGAATAAGGATGGCAATTGTTTAATTTTTAGTTAAGGTATGGAAATAATCATAATTGATCGTAATAGGTTAAACGGAATCTTCTTCAGCGATCGAAAGGAAGAGAATTTAAGAAAGGAAATAGAAAGGAATCAGTAACGTGGGTTCTTGGTCTCTGAGACCAATCCGGGACTTCAATATAAGCTGCAGTTTCGGTATTCAGTCCTAAGACTGATACGATGAAACCCTCCATGATAACATATTCTGTGCAAGCCTTTTCATTTCCGCATAGCTGCTACATCCAACATCCTCCCTAATTTACTCAGCGTATTCCATCCTTCGCCTCCCTTTTCTCATCTTGCCCCACACACTTCCCTCTTATGCTTATTTTACAAGACCCTCATGTATCAAAACGTGGCCTATTAATCTATCTCTTCTTTTGGGTGTACTCCTCCATATTTTTCTCTTTCTCTTAGACTACTAGTTACTTATCCTATCCACCCGTCTGATTTTCAGCATTCTTCTCTTGCACGATATTTCAAAATATTTTTTCTTTTCCTTTCTATATCTCAGAATAGGAATTGTAAGGAAGATGCAAAACATAACTTAGAGAATCTTTAAATTTGACGGTTAAAGGGCAACGTAAACGTTTTTTGGGAGTTAACATACTATATGACGCTGATCCTGAAACAGGCAAATACCCTTTAATAATATAGGAAAGGAATTGAAAAGGGGGATGTGGAATGTACAGCGAGGTACCAAGGGTTTACTATAGCCCCCGGGATATAGTT
Organism: Eucriotettix oculatus; assembly: GCA_034510155.1. Lineage (NCBI taxonomy): Eukaryota > Metazoa > Arthropoda > Insecta > Orthoptera > Tetrigidae > Eucriotettix > Eucriotettix oculatus. The sequence goes on from CM067376.1 coordinate 33,628,279, forward strand.
TAAGGATCCTCCCTGCTGTTTCACCTAAGAGAGATGTAGGGACAACCCTACATCAGGTAGGTCGGGCTAATGGATACTGTTCTCACGCCCATCCGAATGACGGGAGTCGAGTTTGCTGTGGGGTCGCAGAATTCCTTTCTTCTTATCTCCACGAGTTTTAGGAGGTAGATGGCCGACTGATTCAATGGGATCAGCGGACAACTCTTACCTTATGCCCAAGGCCTTCGACCCCCGTGCATGCACCTCCTAAAATAGATGATGGTGTCTCGGCATGTGAGGATGTTGTAAAAACAGAGAGAGTACGAGGCATTCCCAAGGGAGTCACGTCAGATCCGCAGTTTATCTGCGGAGAAATACCAGCGAGGGAAAAGTCCCACAGGCATCTCTTCCATCAATCTTTGGCGCAATATCTCCAGAATTTATTAATAGTAATTTATTTTCGGATGTGAGAGTGATGCAAATCTGTCATTTACCATTTTTTCTTATCAAAAAAAGGAGTCATAAGTAAATTTATTACATTTTAATTAAGTAACTGATTTATGGTGATGCAGAAAGTTCTGTATAATATTTTTATAAAGGCTACACTGAGAAATATAAAAATAATAACTGAACAGATATGAGAGATATAATTTGTGAAATGTGTAAATTGGGGCCTGGACATTTTATTTCAGGTAAACTATTTTCAGAATAGAAAGTAGAGTGGACTTGGTCCGAGGAAGAAGTTTTCAAAAGAAGACTGAAAGACCTCCGTGGTCGACGCTTCTGGATAGAAACGTCCCTACGACATCGTACAAGTTGATTGTTTCTGTATTCGTGGAGGACAGCGCAGGAACGAATAAGATTTATCCCCCTCATGTTTCACCTCGCTGACTTCTCAAGTTGGCAGCGCGCCTCGTTAATTTTATTCCACCACTTATTAAGGGTTAGCCTCGGCTAGTCTGCCTTCTCAATGTAGAAACTTCTAACTTCAGTGTCGATATCAGCAACTGTAATATTTGCAGCGTGATTAAGTTTCGTCTTAGTTATGGAAAGGAACTTTTAACACCCGAAAACACAGTGACTCATTTCAACTCATCAATAGATGAATTAGCGGACTATGAGGGAGAGAGTCAGAAATTTGAAATTCCTGAAAATGATTTACTACTGAGCTGATATTTTAACTGCACGTGTGTAGCAATGTTCAAAATTTTATTTTGGTTGAGATATTTTCAAAATTTGGCAGTTATGAAAATGTTCCTTGCGTTGTTGTTGTTGTGGTATTCAGTCCTAAGACTGGTCTGATGCAACCCTCCATGCTAACCTATCTTGCGCAAGCCTTTTCATAACCTTATAACTAGCACAACCCACATCCTCCCTAATCTGCTTAGCGTATTCCATCCTTGTCCTCCCTCTCCTGTTCTTACCCCACACACTTCCCTCTAATGCTAATTTTACAAGACCCTCGTGTCTTAAAACGTGGCCTATTAATCTATCCCTTTTCTTAGTCAACGTCCTCCATATTGTTCGCTTTTCCCCTATTCTGTTTAGAACTTCCTCGTTTGTGATTCTATCCACCCGTCTGATTTTCAGCATTCGCCTATAGCTCCTCATATCAAAGGCTTCTATTCTTTTCCTTTCCCCAATTCCTATCATCCACGTTTCGCACCCATTTAACTCCACGCTCTTTTTGCGAAAGCCTTCCTTACCTGTGCTTCCTTGCGTTACGTACTTGAATATATTTTTAGCTTTTTTTACACTTACATGTAGATCTGACCATTTTTACCAATTGTCAGTATTATTTTTGAAATTTATTTAAATTGTGGGGAAGAAATAATTTTTTTTACTAAAGCGTCATAGGATTACTTAAAAATTGGCACTTTTCAGCACTTTGAATTTTTTTTACCTAAACTACGTGAACAATTACAAAACTAATTATTAGCATGTAGAATATGTACAAAAAAATTAAGAGAACATCTTACTATTTGTGACGCATAGAAGGTTTTTGGTACCAGAAATAATGAAGCTGAGAAAAACACATTTTTCTGAAAAATGTAATAATTTATTAATTTAAAATGAAACATATTAATAAAAATAGTCGTGCAGCAAACGTTACACCTTCCTTGTTTTTTTTGGCGGCTTCTTTTATCAGTTTACTGAATTTATAGGCATATTAATATGAAAAATGTGAAAATCTATTTTTTTTTCAGATACTAGCGGAAATTTCAGTCCCCGTGTCTCTTAAGGGACAGAGGGACTGAAATTTCAACAAAAATCTGGAAAAATAGATTTTCTAATTTTTTCCATATTTATATCCCTATAAGCCTTACAGGTCATGTAGCAAAACTTTTTATTCTATTTCGTCATTTTTAAAGGCTCAGGAGCAATTAAAAAGGATTTGATTCGAATTTAATAAATTATTACTTTATCCAGAAAAATGTGTTTTTCTCAGCTTAATGAAAGACCTTCTATGCGTCACAAATATTAAGACATTGCCTTCATTCTTTTTGCGCATGATCTACATGCTAATACCTTTAAATACAAGTATTATTTTTTGAATTGTTCAAGTCGTTTAGGTGACATAAATTTTTAAAGTGATTAAAATTGCCAATTTTTAAGTAACTGTATGAAGAAGATCTTAGTAAACAATTATTTTCTCTCCACACTTTTTCAAAAATAATACTGACAATTTATAACAATTGTCAGTCCTACATATTAATGTAAAAAAGCTCAAATATATGTAAGTATGTAACGCAAGGAATATTTTCAAAACTGCCAAATTTTGAAAATAATTTTCAAAATATCTCAACAAAAAACAAGTTTACAGAAACAAAGTTTTGTACATTAATACATGTGTGTGTTGTTAGCACTCAATTGAAATTTCAGCTCAGTAGTTTTTCATTTACAGGAATTTCAGTCCCCGTATCCCATAAGAGAATTCTTTGATTTCGCGAACGTCGTCGTCGCTGCCGCCGCACGCACCATCTCGTTTGCCAAGCTACGTGAGGACATAATGTATTCTGTTGTAAGTTCTAAACGTCATTTTCGGGTGGGACCTATTTTCACTCGAAAGGGGGCTCAAAACTTATGTATAGATCCATATAATTATCTACGAAAAATAGAATTGAGTTCGTGTGGCTCGCGGCTTTATATAATCATTCAGCACTGCAACTTTTAAAACATTTTCAATATTTATAAACTAATTAAAAAAGTATCATTACTTATGATTGTATAGCTAGTAATATATATAATATATAGGAAAATAACATGATATATTTTTGTTTTTCGCGTGTAACGTCGGATAAGAGACTTAGTTACAGAAATTTACGTCTCGGACGCCAGAATAGTTTGCATTGTTATTAACTAACTGAAAAGTATTATTATTAAAATCAAATGTTAGTTAAACATAAGCGTTATTTCACGCTAAACGGGCCGCTCAAGTTATTAGAAGGGATGCATGTGGGTGTTTTCTCTCGCAGGTATTTCTCCCCAGATTAACTGCGGATCTGACGTGACTGCGTTGGGAATGCCTCGTACTCTCTATTTCTTTTCAACGTTCTCACATGCCGAGGCACCATCATCTATTTTAGGAGGTGTATGCACTGGCGTCGAAGGCCTTAGGAATATGGTAAGAGTTGTTCGCTGATCTCATGGAATCAGTCAGCCATCTACCTCCTAAAACTCGCGGAGATAAGGAGAAAGGGATTCTGCGATCCCACAGAAAACTCGGCTCTCGTCATTCGGAAGAACAGTAGCCATTAGCCCGACCTACCTGTTGTAGAGTTGTCCCTGCATGTCTCTTAGGTGAAACTGCTGGGAGGATCCTTAAACTATAGCCCTGGGGCCCTAGTCAACCCTTGGCTACCTTGCTGTAGCTTCCTCATTTCCATTTTACAATTCCCTTCCTATGGGGACTCGCCTGTTTTAGGATCACCCTCAGAAAGCCTCTAACCTCCCCCCCTTTACAAAAAATCTATTTGCTCATCAGAATTCTAAGTATTATAATTATTATAGTTCTCTTCTTCTTCTTCCAATGGCTCAACAGCCCTCTTGAGGGCCTAGGCCTACGGAGGCGGCTTTGGAATGTCATCTGGTATGACACATTCCAAATTTGGGGTGATACGTGGTCAGTGTATCAATTCCCCATCAGCAATTATTACGGTTAAGTAACGCAATTAAAGTTTAATAACTTTTAATGCTTCATTTTCCTGGATGTGTATGTTTGTACGAAAATTTAAAAGAAAAATACATGAGGTTGTCCGAAAAGGTTGTTAAGAAAAGTCGATTCAAGTGAAGAAGAGCATTTTTGTCTGTAATTTGCTCGTAAATTTGTTAGATATAATGTGAAATCTGAATAAATTCTGACTGTTGGTCGTATTGTGATCGAGTAGCGTGGTGAGGCGACGTGCCAGGGAAGTTGGCGGCAAGGAGTTGTTGGTGTTATAGCACGGCGTTTGCAGTTGGGTGCGCGCCATTTCCTTCGGCAATGAGGGTATTTTGGGCAGCGGGTAGATCTGGCGGCTGTTGTCACGCACAAACGGCCGTAACTTCGCTAATTAAACAGCGACACTTCCGTCAGGCGAGATCTGCTGCTGTGGACGGAGATTACCATCATAAATATATCACGTCACAGTTATCCAAGAAACAAGGTCTCTTAACGTCACGTCTTAATTTTTGTTTATAACATCAGCGGTGGGTTTAAATTATGCAAGTTATTAGTAACCTGCCTTCTCTACACTCTGCCCTAGAGAAGATGACTACAGACCTCTGCGAGGCGTTTCGGATTAATACTAATATGAATATTGTAATTTCTTAAATTGGGAATTTGATTCTACTTGAAATGAATAGAGTAGGTTGAACGAATAAAACAAAAGTTTAACATTTTATTATATGTTTAACAAAAAATAACAAATGAAATATTTATCTTCCTGCTCTTAATTAACGAATTTACAATTGAAACTAAATAATAACAAAACAAACTCATTCTAATTCTCAGGGGATGGTTGGCTCAAATACCTTCTGTCTTTAAATTTCGAACACTAATTCTGGCGATGCCCACTGCGGCATTTATCAGACGTCACCATCGACACCCCAGGAACCATCTAAAGTCATTTATCCGGCCGAAACTGCGGTGTTTACAGCTGGAAAACTGAGGATTGGGGCTGACCTTTGATACCTGCAGCTCAAGTCTCATCACCGCTTATGAAATCTTGCTCTTCACATAATTTCTGAAATTTAATTAACAACTAACTTTCTCAGTATTTTCCACCAACCTCGGATCTCCCCTGTAGATCCGAATTACCTACGACTTTATTCAATAGGAATTCCTAATATAGTTCCCGAGTCCCAAATACGGGGTCACGTATCTTCCTTCAAAATCACGAAACCTCACGAACAAGGTAATTTAACTTTTCTGTGGGAAATGTCGAAAGGTGTCAAATGTTGAAATTGAATGTATAAATTCCTCTCGAGTTTCCAACCGGGTCAAAGATTTTAACAGATTTTAACGGTTACACCGTTGGTGAAATTTCACGGGCAATACACGGAACCAGGAAGAAGAAAAAAGAGGAGTCGACCGGAAAAAGAGCGTATATTCCATATGCCGGAAAATGAACAATCATAGTTAGTCGCATACTGGCCAAACATGATATAAAAACGGTGTTTCTAACACAACGTAAAATCAAAGACATGCTCAGGAATGTAAAAGACGATGTAGGCCTAAAGACCCCTGGTATTTATGAAATACCTTGCGACTGTGGCAGTAAATACATAGGACAAACAATCAGAGTCGTAGATGAAAGAATAAAAGAGCATAATAGACATCTACGATTAAAACAACCCAATAAGTCAGCTATTGCCGAACATGCCTTGTTCACGGGCCATAAAATAGCTTTCGATAAGACGCGTGTTCTGGACCGAGCTAATTGCTATTGGGATAGCGTTATTTTGGAGGCAATAAACATCAGGTCCAGTGAGAATTTACTGAATAGAGATTCTGGATTCCAATTGAGCCTGGCTTGGAACCCATTGTTTCACCGGAGGAACGCGGAGCTGAGTCACGGGACCCCAGATGCAGCGGAGACGGCAGCCACGGGAGACTAGAGCATGACTAAGCAAGTGGACCAATGGGAGACGCCTTCGCTCCCGCGTCCACATCTAGCCAATCACAGGCGGTTTGTGCTTGCACAGACTTGCCTCAGACTATATAAATGCCTACACTCACCGAATTTGACACTTCAGTCTGAAGATGATGGCAGAGCAAGCCATCGAAACGTCACTGTTAAAATCTTTGACCCGGTTGGAAACTCGAGAGGAATTTATACATGCCATTCACCGGGAAAGACCTCGTACGTTGAAATTGAAGCTTATGCCCGAACGTATTTAAAATCCGGCCAGTAGCTACTTATACAGGCGGCCCTCTTAAATAGTTACTTGTTCCACCCGTGGCGCTTGGAGTGCATTGAAGTCAATTTGTTCCGGAGCTCGGTAAATTTAGTTTCACAAAATTAATTAATTGAAATGAAATAAGCTAACCCGCCATAATTTAGTAAACTTGTGTAAACTGCAATATCACCAGGAACTTAAAAATAATATAAATGTGAACAACAAGAAATAATATCTTGTCATTTGAGTCTTGAAATACAGTTAAATTGTTCTTGTTGTGGTTTTCAGTCCTTCAATTCAACCTATTCTGCGGATGACTTTTCATTTATACATAACTGTGTTCTATAGTCCTTACCCCAAATACTTCCCTGTAATGTTAATTGTATAGAACAAGACCCACCATGTCTAAAAACGTGGCCTATTAATCTATTCTTTCTCTACATTTGATTCTCTAATTCCCTATTCTGCTTAGAACTTCCTCTTTACTTACTCTATCTACCCATCTGATTGTCAGCATTCTCCAACAGCACATTTCAAGGGCTTCTATTCTTTTTCTTTCTGCACCTCCTATCGTCCACCTTTATAACGCCACACTACATACGAACGTTTTTAGTAAAGATTTCCTAATACCCATTCTTATATTAGCCGTAAGTAAATGCCTCTTTTTCGCGAAAGCCTTCCTTGCCTGTGCTATCCTACTCTTTATGTCTACTATAGTTCTACCGCCCTTAGTTATTACGCTTCCCAAGTAGTAGAATTCATTAACTACCTTCAAAATATCCCTTCCAAATCTAACTCCCTTTGTCAATCCAGTTTCCAATACTACACTCCATTGCTTTGGTTTTCCTGTATTAATCCTCATGTTCAACTCTTTCTCCAGGAACACGTTCATGCCGTTTATTATGGTTTCCGAATTTTCTTCTGACTTCCCTAATACCACAATATCATCAGAAATCCGTAGCGTTATTTTTTCTTCTCCATAGAGCATAATTCCCTTTCCATATTCCATTTTAACTTTCTTCATCGCTTGTTCTATATTTATATTAAAGTGCATGACTGCATCCTTGTTTCTTCCTTTCTTCATTTCTACTTCCTTTTCTTTATCTTCAATTCTAATTACTGCTGACTGCCTTCTGTAGGGGTTATGGATAACTCGTTTTTCTCGATATTTTTTCCTGACTCCTTTAAATTCTTTATAGTGTGTTCCAGTTCACATTATCTGTGCCATCCTGTCTTCCAAAATTAAAAATTGCAATATAAAAATTTATAAATACAGGAATTGAATGACGTTTAATTTTTGCGTGAGAAGACGAAGTAAATGATGCGTCTTGTAATATTTTATATGAATCGTAAATGTTTCGTGGTTGTTATAGCTGTTACTACGAGCTTCCTGCCATTTTAATATTCACTGTAGGATGGAGTACTTCGAAACCGAGAACCACAAAGCGCGAATGCGACTTCGCAACACAATAATGTAGTTATTCTTCATGACGTTCGACGCCGCGTCAGATACATTATAAGCAGTTGCTTAGCAACGGCGCGGCGCGTCGTGGACCTGGAAGCAACGGCAGACATTCGCTCACTCGCCTCTCAATCACGACGTCACGTCGATCTCCGCCATCAATCTTTATTTAAATAAATATACAACGTTCTGAAACAAGTCGGTTACCTAACCATTATTATCAAAATGAAATAATAACCTGCCTTAATATCATAAATAAAATATAAAGAATGAACTTTTTTTAAAAACATTGAGATATTTTAAATGTTCGTTAAGTTTGAAATCATATTTATAATTAATAATTGTAATCCAAGAGGCCAAGTTAACATTATTTATGAGCCTAAGCGGAATGTTACACCTTTTACAGTTGAGTAAAAATTCTAATTCTAATTCAGAGTTGACCAATTTTGCTTTGAAACATTCAGCAATGTTTTAAAATTTCTTTTTAATAAAATTACCATAATTTATTTTCATATAAAACAATGAACGACCAATAGTCAGAAACGGAAGAATTAAATTGTAAATAAAACGTTTCACCCTCAACCTTCGGAACCTCCTCAGTTAATTTATTAAAATACAAAAGTTCATGTTGCTTCCGCAATGTTCGGAGCCCCGCGTCACGTAATTTTCTATTTTAATGAATGAACTGAAGAGGTCCCGAATGCTTTTATCCAAACGTTCTAAAAATTTTAATTCTTCTATTTATGACATTTGGCCACTCAGTGTTTTATTTAAAATAAAATATTGGCCAACCTTTGATGTACTACCAATTTAGATTAATATTTATGTAAATGAAAAATTATTAAAAACGTACTTAATAAATTATTATTCATTTCTAAGAAGCTAACAGATAAAAGTCTTATAAAATTGACACGTATCGGGAGGGATTTATGGCGTGTAAACAAACTGTAGTATTTTTTTTAAAACCCAGAAATGACGTTTTTGAGGCCGGAAAACAAAGAGCTTTTGTCAAAAAATCACTAATTACGAAGATAGACTTAAAATTTCCGTTTTTGTGGGTTAACAGGCTACACGAGGGTGATTTTGAAACAGGTAAGTTCCCTTTAATAACATAGGAAGGGAATTATGTCAGTAGGTAAGGGCTGTATCAATCCAGGAAGAAATACCTCTTTCCTTGAGGCTCTCTCTTATTTTTTGGGGGGGTGGGGGTGGGGGAGGATTAACAGGCTACATGAGGGTGATCCTGAAACAGGCAACTACCCTTTACTAGCATAGGAAGGGAATTGAAAAGGGGGGATGTGGAAAGTAGAGCAAGATAGCCAAGGGTTGACTAGGGACCCCAGGCAATAGTTCAAGGATCTCGGTTTCACCTAAAGAGATGCAGGGAAAACCATAGAAAACCTGCATCAGATAGGTCGGGCATTGGGTACTATTCTCACGCCCTTCCGAATGACCGCAGACGAGTTTGCTGTGGGGTCGCAGAATTCCCTTCTCTGTGTCTCCACCAGTTTTAGGAGGCAATTGGCCGACACTCACACACACAGACAGACAGACAGAGAGAGAGAGAGAGAGAGAGAGGGGGGTAGAGAGACTTATTATCTTGGCTTTTAATGTATTGAACGAGAATCGTTTCTCTTGGAAAGCGTGACATTTTCACCACACTTTTTATTAGACGCTGCTTGTCTTACAAGAAGTAACAATAGTTATTTTGGAAGTTGACAGTACTTATAGATTTTTATCACTCCCGAAAAGAATCGGTCGTCGAATAGCGTGACGTGGTACAGTATTTATACGAGGAAATAAAGAATTCAAACTATAATCATACAAGGGGGAATAAAGATTGCCGAACGTATTTACGAAGTAGTAAACATTTTTTAAGTGCTGAAACACGAGTCTGGAGATTACTGGCAATCATGGGGACCCGTTTCGGTACTCGGGAAGAAGTCGAGCACTGCAGCATGGTGAGTACCACCTAATACACTCATCATGGAAATGAAAAACGAAAGAGGCGATCTTTCTGAATTACCACGTATTCGAGACGTTGTACTTTTAATTTCAAATTGGAATCTGCATGCACTTCGCTTTCTCTACTAAATTAATTTCTCATGGTAATTCCTCGAATAATTTCTAATTTTTTGGCGATCGTTGAAAGGTCCAGATATTTAAATATATTAAACGTGATCTGAAATCTTGATACTCACTTTCTTAGTAAATCTGTGTTCCACAAAGACTCGCAAAAATCTCTTTGTTAGTAATATAATCGTTGTCCAAAGAACATTTACTATATATTACAGAACATACACTTTAATAGATATTACTCCCCTTAACGCTTCATTACACAGCAAAGAACTGGACTGTCAATGATGCAAGACCGCATGAGTAATCACTATAATAAAATTGCCTGTATGCGTGTATGTGTGTGTGTGTATGTTGCGCATATAAATCTCAACGAGTAAAACAATTTAAACCACATTTGGTACACGTATTCTTTACGAACCGTAAATTAGCACTGTTGGCGTATGTCTCGGCTACCACCCCGAGGGTCGGGGTGGAAAATTTTAATTAAGGAAGAATGTCCAATATTTTTATCATATAAAATACATTATTGGAACAATTAATTTGTGTCCTTCGATACTGATAGCCCCATTCGTAATGTAGGGGGAATATGCAGGATGCTTAGGTGTGGGGCGTCACATAAAAATAGCCAGAAAACTATCGAGATTGGGCTCTAAACAGGCGTAATTTGAAGCACTGAGTTAAATATATCTATGTTTTTTTAACGAGGGACAAAAGAATTGAATCTTTAAAAGATGAAGAGGAGTGTCCGCACTCCTCAACAGTGTGGGATTCTTACCCACAAACCCTGTTTGTTTCCTGACATATTCCTCCTCGGGACTATATGTACATTACTACAGGGAGGTGTCATCATTGCTTTTCTTCTTTAACATGACCTATACATCTATCTATTGACTACTTATAACTATGAACATCTTATATCTATAAACATATTTATTTACATTACATCTTCCTCTGGACATTTTCCATCCCGGGACTATCTTCAGGATGGTGTCCAATCAGTAAAATTCGCGAAATTTACTTTTCACTTTTCTTTACCAAAATATTTGTATATAAATGAATCACTATTTCCGTTGGTCACGCTATAACTTGAGAACGACTTTACCGGTTTCAGACATACTTTTCTTATTAGTTTTCTAATACTTCGTACAAGGTTCTTACGGAAAGAAAAATTCAGAAAATTAAAAATTTCAGAAAAACCTAACTACTAACAGGCTACTTTACGTACGCGCGTTTGAATCTCTAATGTGAATCTTGATCTGTTTATGCTCCGAAACGGCTCAACGGATTTCAATGAAAATTTCAGAGATTGAAACAGGAATTTTAACTTAAAGTTTCGTGTATGTTTCATTTTGATATATTTTAGAATTCAGAAGATATTAATGTAAATATTTATAAACCTATTGAATTTCCGCGAGAATGGTGGCTTAAAACACAACTGCGAGTTAGAACTCCAATTAGCCGTTCGTATACCATTCACCCCAATTACTGTGTTATTATAAGGGTAATTTTAGCAGCATACGCGAGAGAGGCGGAGGGCGAGCAATAACACTTCATCTATTGTAAATACGGGAAAGCGGGACCTGTTCAAAACCAACTGTGACTTATATAGTTAGCCTTAGTCGTCATTCGATCATAAGCTCTCTTTCTCTCTTCTTTGTCAACCACTAGACGTGTTCATACAGTATTGATAGATTAACATTTAAATATTTGTTTAGAGGTTTATCGTCGTACTACTTATTTTTAGTTATAATAAAATACCTTCAGCGAGGCGTCAAAATTTTGGTTGGTGTACGTGTAACGCAAGTCGAGTTCATAATCTTGGAGACAATGAGAATGAAGAAGAAAGTAGGCAGCGTTTGGAGGTAAACAGAATGGGAATTTCTCAAGCGAGATCTTCCACGTATGATAAACTGGGGTTTAGATTTTAATTTAAATAAAAATGAAGTTTTGGATTTGTTTAATTAAAAACAAATTAAATTTATTTAGAAAAATCAACAAGGTAATAACAATAATCATTAAACTTTAGGGTCAAACTTTAAGAAAATACCTCGGCTAACTCAGTTAATTATTCATCTCATACGGGTCATTAAGACAGGCATAATGCACCTCAGACCGAGGCACAAACACGCACCTTTTTTTCCTTTATCACAACTCAGGCCGCTTCATCGTTCGTCAGGCGGCTCCTTCCAGCGCAGATTTCTGGCGTCGATACATGGAGTTCGTTCTAGGAATTCTGGGCCGAATTAAGTAGACGGGCACCCTCTGCTCGCTGCCGTCTTCTTCTTTGAAATTAACTCCCAGATTAGATAGGAAACAGGCACCATTAGCCGTGCCGTGGATCACCCACCACCCACCACGCACCCTCTAGAATTCTTCCTTCTTTAAAATTCCGCGCCCGACTGATCAAGTTTTTCTCATCCACTCTCGCAGGTAATTTTTCTTCAATCACCCCACCATGAGTTGCATGGCGGACCACCTGACCTCAGACTCCAATCAACATTCACCTTGGCCCGCGGTTTCTCTCCCTAACTTCCCGAGGTCAAACAACTGAAAAGAGTTATCAGAATTATAAGTCTCAAAGTGGTGTTTTTGGCACGTTCTGAAGCCCCTAAGCCTCGCCTCTCTGGCGCCTTAGTGTTTACAATATGGGGAATTATTCACCCAGTGGCAAAAGAAAATGGCGGTTGCCATATCCACTCATTACACACGGCCCCGTAGGCGCATACCGTCGGGTTCAGCCGAAAGGCTAAAAAACAGACGGTAAAATGTAACATTTAGCTATGAACGTTTGGTTTATAACTTCCGAACGACTTCCCTAGTGGGAGGGGGTGGAATAGGTGGAATTTTTATTTGTAATAAAGGCTTATGTTTTAAGCCAAAAAGAATTATTGAGGTCTATTACTTTTAGTGTTTTCCCCTACAATATTTGTGAATAATTTTAACCCCTTGCACCATGTGAGGGGTGGGGGTGGAAATCAGTCATGAAAATAACATGGAAATTATCAACTTTGGTCCTGAAATCGATGTAAAGGGGGTTACATTATGACCTTTAATATGCGATTTAAATAAAAATTCATCCCTTAAGTGGGGAAGAAATTTTATTCTATCACGGTACTGAACATATTTTTAGCCCTGTTATTGTACCCGGAGTATTTTTGACTGTCTAGATACTGGGAGTATATTTGAGGTTCATATTGTGACGTTTTCTATGCCGGTTTAGTCATGCGTTGACCAAGAATTAAGTAATGTACTGGGATAATATAAATAAATACTCGGGTAACGCCAGGTCTCCAGTTAGTCCTGATATAAAAATGTAATTCAAGTTACAGTTCATGCCTTAAGAGCGGTTGAAAGGGGTAAAACAGATTACCACATGCAATTTTTAACGAATGGAAAATTTGGAATGGCGATCCGGAAATAAACACTGTTGTGGTAAGCCACGGCTACAATCATATCGGCAGGGATTGAAGAGGCGGAAATTTTTAAATATACATAAAAACCTTATTTCCTTCCAACATATATTTTCTGGGTCAATTTATTTTATAGCGATTTCGATTAATTTGTTCGTCAGCATCGAAGTGGAGTATTCATAGGGGGGCGGTGAAGGGGGTGTCATATAAAATAAAAAGAAAACAGTCAAGTTTGGTATCGAAGTCGATGTTAAGCGAGTCTTTAAGAGACCCGGGGACTGAAATTTCGGTCAAAAGATGAAGAAAAAAGTAGATTTTCTAATTTTTTCATATCAATACGCCTATAAATTCAGTAAACTGTAAAATGAAGCTGCCAAAGAAAAGACGGAAGGTGTAGCATATGCTGCAGGACGATTTTAATTAATATTTTTAATTCTAATTTAATAAATTATTACTGTTTTCAGAAAAATGTGTTTTTCTTAGCTTCATGATTTCTGATACCAAAAACTCTATGAGTCACAAATATTAAGATATTATATTAATTATTTTTTACATAATCTACATGCTAATACCTTCAAATACAAGTATTAGTTTTTTAATTGTTTAAGTAGTTTAGGTGAAAAAAATTTCAATATGCTGAAAAGTGATAACTTTTAAGTAACCCTATGAAGCTCTTAGTAAAAAGTTTTTTGTTCACAGTCTTATTCAATTTTAAAAATAATACTGACAATAATCAGCCCTACAGATAAATTTAAAAAGAGATGAAAGATATTCAAGTACGTAACGGAAGGAACATTTTCAAAACTGCCAACTTTTGAAAATAATTTACAAAATATCTCAACAGAAAAAAGAAAAACAAATTTTTGTGCATTGCGACACATGTGCGTTGTTAACACGCTATTAAAATTTCAGCTCAGTAGAATTTCATTTATAGGAATTTCAAATTTCAGTCCCTGTGTCCCTTAAGTTTGATTCTGACATTTAGCATGCGATTTAAATTTCAGTTCACCCCCTAATAGGGGGATGGGACGGGGTAAAATATTTTTTGCGCAAGTTTAATTTTAGTGTTTATCAGGGGGGTAAATTAATTTCTGTTACAATTGCAGCTGTTTCAATCGAACATAGTTTATATGTTACTTGATGGGTTAAACAACCCCTAGCTGCTACTGGGGTGTGGCTCAGGCGCATCTCTTACGGTACCGAAGCCAACTATTACCATCTTAAAATGCCGGACGTGCCTTACTGAAGAAACAGGCAGTGTTCTGTTACCAGAAATACTTAGTACACTCTTAGATTACTGGTAGTAATTTTTATTTCTTTAATGAACCAGGAATATTTTCTTGCTCTTATTAAGTAGTATTTAGTAAGTTTACTGAAAATATTTTTAGCCCACCGGGATACTCGGGATATATTTGAGGTTCGTGTTGTGACGCTTTAGTCATGTGTTGACCAAGAATAAAATAATGTACCGGGATAATATAAATAAGTACCCGGGTAACACCGGGTCCCCAGCTAGTTAGGAATAAAGAAACGTGAACTGGAATTAAATTATTTGGTATAATTATTCGCATTGGACTACAGGATGTTTTTTAAGCAGGACTTAGCCAACCATTCAGGCGTTTAAAAAGTATAAAATGGCGGCAGTGTGAGACGGCAGCAATTGGAATTAATGGCGAGGAGTCGCTTATGACGCAGAATTAGGCGCCTGGGACCCAAAAGGGGGGAAAAATTAGAGCAGCGACTGACTAGCAGATAGTCTTTATTGGATTTCCAGGCAGACCTCTCCAGTTGCTTAGCGGCAATAAAACTGCTGCAGAGGCAATTTAATGGGGAAAAATTCTTCCCATGACATTTCACTTAAGGGGCTCGTCGAAAGGAAAGAAGAGGTTCTCCAAATGGTAGAAATAAGAGGAGATGTAATACAATTTCGTCTGGTGGTTGGTTTGTACGGTTTGCTGGGAATGGCTGCAAGCGGCGAGGAAATTTACCACCGGGGAGAAACAAAACTGAAATTTGATGAATTCCTGGAACCTTTTTGTCAACATACAAATTGTTACTGAAGTCTATATATTATTTTCACAGAAACAATTATCAACATTAATACTGTAAATTAAACGAGTCTTGCGCTACATATTTCTGATGTTGAACGCCATTATCATTTTATTTAATTCTCTAGAATAAATTTTCTCGAGACCCTTGCTTACAATAAACGAAAAGGTCGGACGTACGACGCTCAGTGGTCCAGAACCTCAAAAAAGTGTAACAAAATGTAACCTTACATGTACTTCAATGGAACTGTGTTCAGAGGGAGTTACTGTATATCACAGAGAAAACGAAATCGCCTGAAATTCAAATACATCGAAGCAACCAGTTTAACGTAAAACGTGACATTTCTTCAAGTGTTTACAACTCTTTGTGAATTTCAATTTAGTTTTGTGATGGACCTGGTGGTAGGTACATCATTAATATATATATAACACTGTCACATTTTTAGTAATGGCGTCAAAATGGCGTTGAAGGCATATTTCAAGATAAACAGTTTTTTATTTAATATAAAAACTATGTTGTGATCCGGTGAAATCCTGTGATTTGGATCCATAGACATAATATTTTGAAATATTCTTTAATTATCACCATATAGATTATCTGCCTTTTCGTGCCCAACAACATGTGTTACTAATACGATAAATTGTTATTAAATAATTGGATAAATGCCAATGATATAATTGAGTCATACGAATACCGTTGAATATTTATTCTAAATTTAGTATTTCATTAGCATATAACTTTTTCCTTTTATAAAACTCAAATGTACGCCCCATTTTATATACATTATTTAGGTAGTCTTTCAATTTTATGTCCTCCATATTTGATTAGAAAATAACTTTTTCCTTTTATCAAACTCAAATGTACGACTTAATTATCCCTATTTTATACACATTATTTAGGTAGTTTTTCAATTTTATGTCCTCCCATATTTGATTCGCCATTATGTTTTTCAAATTAGGTAACCAATTAAAAACAATTGAACCGACAAATGCCTTAATATCTAATTTTTTATGAATCATATATTATTTCCAATATTTTAAAACCTGCTATGTTGGGTCTGCAATTTCGTTTCGAAAAAATATCAAATATAAAATCAGCAGTTTAATTTGTTAAAAAAACTTGGTAAGTCATACTATTTATGAATCTAAAGGAACATTTGAGCAATTGCTTCGGCTGAAAAATAAATACTTAGCTTCGCTAATGTATCTTCCCCATGCGACTCCAATATCAGGGTTCTATTCTTTAATTATATATATATATATAATATGTGTGTGTGATATTAATTAATAGACCAAGATGTGTATTTAGCAACGTAAAATACATTCCTTTACATCCAAAGACAACCAAACAAGAAAGCCAAAGAACACAACCAAAGATCATAAATTTTTCAACCAGCGACTTTCGCTTCACCTTTTCAATGTAGTTCGTCAAACACTAACTTTGAATTAACGTGATTTTAAATTGCAATGCCACTGGGATAATACAGAAAATATAATCAACATCCCCATAATATGCGACAGTTCTTCAAGACTCGCATGACACTTTCAAGAAAAACGGAAAATTCTTAATTCAATTAATTGTCAGATAAGTATATAATACATATGAAGAATTAACGACTCGTATAACAGACGTATACACAAAATCTCGAAAGATGATAAACATAAAGAATACGTTTCGACCATCCATTTTGGTCCTAAATCAACTAAAGATATAACACAAAGAGCATAGCCAAAATATAAAAGTAACTAAGACAATTTAACAAACCATCATATAATTTATTTAGTTGTTAAGTGTCATGGTTACTATTTACAGTAAATTTGTTGCTTTAAATATACAATATTTCTGAAATTAATATTTTTTTAAAGTGACTTCCTTATCAAAATTAAAAGAATGATTTTGTTACAATGATTTTTTGGCACATTCAATAATTAATTACAGCACAACTTTTCATCGCATTAATTGAGATTTCTTTAAGTGTAACAAAAATAATAATTTTTTATTTCCAGATGTGTATTAAAATAACACATGTCTTGAAAATATTAATGATAAATAAATTGATTTTATTATTGAAGCTCCTTTTTGTATAGCAGCACCCTCCTCACTCCCTCGACTGGGAATGTGATTCGGTTCACCTGACGACAACGGTGACTTGGAATAATGCAATAAGAAAGACTCAAAGGAATGGAAAGGATTTTCATTTCATCCAGTTACGAGAGTGGCGTCGGATGTTACGTAGTCCGGATTAAAGAAAGCTGGAAATATCGCAGTTGTACATCAGAAAGGGAAGAAGCTATTGCCAACCTAATAAACTAAGCTCAGACTTACTTTCCCGAGGAATTCCCCGCTTTCTCAATATTATAACATTCGTGACGTCAGCAAGTAACTGATCCACATACATTTCGGCTTAAAACTCAACGTACCATAAAATCATTCATCCCTTGATACAACAAGAGGATGCAAAATCTCATATTTATTGTTACCCTTATTTATTAATAAGTAGTCTTTTATACAATAACAGAGGATGTATGCTTGTTTTCATATTACTTATACAAATTTTAAATGCGTGGAGCAATATCAACAAAAATTTGTACACATATTTCAAAAACCCCAATTTAGAGGACGAGGGGATAAAAACTAGAAACGATTATACAAAAATAATTTTTCTGTAATTAAGTAAATTATTTAAGAAAAATACGGCCAAATATGTCAGCAAACAAATTTAATTATAAGTTAATTAATTAATATAAATATAACGTTTCATCCAACTTAGTGGACTAATTTTTTACGAAACAATTTTTAAATATTCAGATATTTATTATTCCACTATTCACAGCGAAATCAAGATAGAAATATTACATAAGACATTATTATTACTAGTTTGCATGTGTACTGTTTCAAGACAGACAAACACACACAGAGAAGGAGGGAGAGAGAGAGAGAGGAGGGGCATGGAAGGAGAGGGGAATATGTACGGAATATATAGGATTCTAGTTATATTTTAAATTAAAATAGCAAGGAGAATAAATAAGAAAGTTTACTATAATATAATTATATGTAACACAAGAAAATAAATAAAACACATAAAAATACTTATTTTCATACTCTTCAAAAAATTATTCAATTTGTAAAATGAATTCACAACGAAATTGAAGAATGAAAACAAATGAATCTTGTTCTCAGGAGATAGAGGGCTCAAATACCTTGACTTTATGTTCTGAACATTGCTCTATGGTGGTAATTGTTACTGTCGTTTTCAGTAGACAGCATTGAGAGGATTTATAGTTGATTAAGTACGTAAAAAATACCGGAACTCGAAGGCAGATCATGCCGGAACCTTCGGAACCATTGAAGAGGCAGCTTCTGCAATTGAACTCGGCTGCTACCGCTGGCTGAACAAATCATCTTCTCGATCATTTCTCCTACTGACTCAACTTGCCCGCTCAACAACAAATCTACAACTCTTTAACAACTCTACTTTTCATCTCTCCGCAACTTCCGCTAACTTCCACAACTTCTCCGTATCTCCGCAACTAACATCAACCATCACAGTTCTCCATGACAACTCGACAACTAACTCGCTCCTCAATGTTTTACCAACCACCAATCTTCCGTTTATCCCCTCTCCATGCAAAATACCCACGACTGGACCCACGTCTCCCCGAAAGTCGTTGAAACTCACGCATCACACGTGTTAGTATGGAGTGTGGTGTCATATGGGCGTGAAACGTGGACGGTAGAAGTTGCAGAAACTAAAATAATAGAAGCTTTCAAAATGTGATGCTATAGGAGAATGCTGAAACTAGGATGGGTGGATAGAGTAACAAACCAGAAAGTACTAAACAGAATAGGGGAAGAGCGAACAATATGGAAGACGTTGACCAAGAGAAGGGATAGATTAATAGGCCACGTTTTGAGACATGAGGGTCTTGTAAAATTAGCACTAGAGGGAAGTGTGTGGGGTAAGAACAGAAGAGTGACGCAAATGATAGAATACGCTAAGAAGATTATGGGGGATGCGGGATGTGGTAGTGTTGCGGTAATGTAAAGGCTTGCGCAAGATAGGCTTGCGGGTTTCATCAGACCAAAAAGAGCCTAATAAAAAAAGAATCCAGTTATGTATTGCCTATTGCGTGGTTCTCAAATTTGGAAAGTAGTGGAACTACGTAGGACAGCAAGTTAAATGTACTTTGTGTGAAGGTAATCGCTATCGGATCTAAGTGCGTGTTTAACCTTCCCCCACTCTCTACCTGGCGTTATAACGCGAGCAAATGACGAGGTGGAAGAGTTAACAGGAGGCAGATCGATCGACGTCAGACGAAATATTGTGAACTTCACTTGAAGCACCTACTTTTTGTTGCAATTGTTCCTTCAAACCACGCGGGGAAAAAATTTGGAGAACCCTTGACCCCAGAGAACGTTAATTTGAGTCAATTTATCAACGCCAAAGAGAAATATGACGCCAGCAAGAGGACACAAAACTGCTTATTTGCTCAGGATAGAAAAAAACACGAGAACCGCACATTATTAGAGGCCAGTTGGTGCTAAATATAACACACGAGCTGGAAAAGAGCTCATAGACTCACTCGAACTGCCACGTCCAAAGCACACACATCCACACGGTAGCTAGAAATCTCGTCTCTCATGGTATCTTGTACCAATCCCAGTGAACTGATTCCAAAGACATGTATAACACGTAGTTTCATAAAATAAATTGCTGAAATTTCTTCTTATGAAATGTTAATGGCTACAGATTTAATTCCTAAATGCCACACCAGTCAATACCTTTTTTACCTTTGAGTTCCTCTCTCTTGAAAGTTTAAAAATATCGAATAAATGAAGAAAAATTTAATATATTTACAAGCGAAAAAGAGAGGTGCCTACAGGAGTTTTCTATCGCAGGCGCTTCACTCCAGAATGACTGCGGGGCTCACCTGATTATGTCGGGAAGGCCTCGCACTCCATCTGGGATTTTTCAAAGTTCTCACATGCCGAGACACCTTCAATTTTTTGGGGAGGTTTATGTACTGGGGTCGAAGACCTTGGGCATACGGCAAGAGTTGTTCGCTGATCCCATTCGATCAGTCGGCCAACTGCCTCCTAAAACTGTCGGATACACTGAGAAGGGAATGCTGCGACCGCACAGCAAACTCGTCTCCCGTCATTCGGAAGGGCGTGAGAATAGTAACAGATACCCGACCTACCTGATGCAGGGTTTAGGGTTTTCCCTGCATTTATTTAGGGGAAGCATCGGGTAGGATCCTTAAACTATAGCCCGGGGGACCCGAGTCAACCCTAGGCTACCTTCCTTTGCCTTCCGCAACCCCGCTCCTCTTTTTCAATTCCCTTCATATGCTATTAAAGGGTAGTTGTCTGTTTTAGGAGCATCTCATGTAGCCGGTTAACCCCTCTTTTTCAATTCCCTTCATATGCTATTAAAGGGTAGTTGTCTGTTTTAGGAGCATCTCATGTAGCCGGTTAACCCCTCAAAAAATATATTTTTACAAAAATAATATCAAGTCTCTGAAAGGAATAATCCGACCTCCTGTGGTCTAGTGGCTAGCGTCTCAGCCTCACCACCCAGAGGCCCCGGGCTCTAATCCTGGTATGGGCTGTGTTTTTTGTGCCGTCATAGCCACGAAAATTGGGTTAAAGACTTTTTTTGGCTCCATTTTAATCCACATGACCCAGTATATGTTACATATAGCTTACCAGGGTCAAAATCGCTCTGAAGTAAAAAAACCTTTAGTGCTGGTTAACCAGAGGGCTGCCAGTCCTCGCCCCCCTAACGCGTACGTCCAATGTAGGTATCCTCTTCATTATATTGGTTCATATTAATGAATTTATATGCACGATAGTGGCGGATTTTCAGCGCCCTAAAACAAACCTTCAGTTAATTTTAGTAAAATCTGGTTGTTGTTTGGTTTATATCTTCGATTATTTATTTTTGAAATTGAAATTTCGGTAGTCCTGCAAGGTGTCACGTCAAAAGTCACATACAATGTGATAAGGTGTTTCATCTTCCTTTTTGTAGAAAGAACCTGTAGAAGATTCTATTAAATTGAACTGTTTTAATTTAGAATTATGTGGTCAGTGTTCAGAGAAAAATATAAGTACTTCTTTGGTTGGAGTTATGAAGCTGCTTTGTAATCGTGATTCAATCATGGGTATTAATTTCTTTGACCAAAGGCATTTTTCAATTTTCTCCCATCTGGTTTGCCAATCTTTCAACAATGTCTGCAAGTATCTTTGGACTCTAGTTTGTATTCTTTGGATTCTAATTTGGTAGACTATGTTTGGATTATTATGCTTAAAGTGCTAGAGTCAAGTCTCTTGGTGGAATGTCAGTAATGATCTGTATAGAGTTGGTTTGTATGTACGAAACCAGCGAATTAATATTTTTCTTTGAACAACTAATACAATTATTTTTACGTTAGAGCAGGGATTCTATATAAGCATATTCCTTCGAATATTGATTTGTAACATAGGATGAATTTTTATGGGTGTATTGTTCCAGACTCGATATAATGACCACGCGTCACTCCGTATTCGGGATGTGTCATGTAAGATGACCGCCTGCAGTCGACCAGGTGGGCCAAGGCCCCTTAATGAGCTGTAGAGGCAATGAACTGAAAAACGTAAAGACAAATTTAATTGCTGATTTATTTAACAACTAGCCGGGTGTACGGCGTTGCCAGGGTGCTTATGAGTGTCAACCAGTACGTATTTCATTTGACACTAATCTCTTTGACTACATGTAATTTTATCGAGCCAGTCACATTTCGGACCATTTACCTCCTCACATCTATCTATCCCGACAGAAAGTTTATTTCATCACAACTGAAGTGATGAGACACGCTACTTTCATCGAGTCAAGAATACTCCTGGCACAATAAATAATCACTCTAACGTATAAGAGTCTAAAACTTCGCAGAGCGAAAATAACGGAGGTAATTCAAAAGGTTATTTTTTTAATAACAGGTTACATGAGGGTGATCCTGTAACAGGAAACTCCTCTTTAATAGCGTAGGAAGGGAATTGAAAGAGGGGTGGGTTTTCCCTCTATAAATCTTCATGATGAACTCTTTCTCCATGCATTTATTATGTTTTCCAAGTTTTTTTCTGACTCCTCTAATACCACATCATCATCAGCAAACCTTAGATTTTTATTTTTTCTCCTCGATTTAGATTCCCTTTTTATATTCATTTTTAACTGTTCTATACATAAGTTAAAGGGTATGGGTGACTGATTGCATCCTTTCTTTACTCCTTCCTTGATTTATGCTTTCCTTTCTTTCCCTTCATCTGTATTTACTGCTGCCATCTGTAGAGATTACGAATAACTCTTCTTTGTCGATATTTTATTCCTTTATTTTCAAAATATTTATATATAGCAGACCTTGTAACTCTCTTCTTGAAACGATCGGAATAGATCGGTTACACCGGGCTTTAACTTCGGCAAAGAAAGCACGGTAAAGAGAGTACATTTGAGGTCAAAGCAGCTAGTGTCACTTCTACTTTTAGAAATTATACACTTCTACAAGCGAACTATTTTATGAACTGAAACTTAATATTTCAAACCAAAATACGAACACATGGAAGGATGATGATGATATATACGAAAGATTTCCTTAAATCCTTATATATTTTTTTAATTTAAGTAATGTCGTCAGATTTCAAAGTACATTTTCCTGAGATAAACTTATAAAACCAACTTACATTTTTTTAATCATTATAATGTAAGAGAATATTTGTGTATTACATAAGTAAGAATTTTTGATAAACTTGGTAGTGTGCGTGTGTTTTAAATTTTATGTTCTTTAATTGTATGTTTTTTACATCAGAAAAAATTAGTTTTTCTAGGTTAAATGTTATCCTTTAGAATTGAGTGCGCATCATGTAAACAGCTAGTGATTGTAACGGAGTGAGTGGCGACGTCACATTGAGGTAGCTTCTTAATTAATTGTTAAAGAATACCGGTATTGTAAACCTGATGAGTATCTACAAATGGTAAAAAGGAGATTCACTTGATTGAATGAATGAATTTATTCACAATTGAGTTACACGCGGTGGCAGTTACAAAAAATTAGCTTACAAATAAGGAATGAGTTACAAATAATAATAATGTAAATTACATCTTAAAGAAAAAAGATAAAAAAATACTCATTGTTGAGATGTATTTTTGTCGCACTACACTTGCCCTCACTATCACACACTTTCTAATTCTTCCCTGAAAGACGTTGCTATTGGGAGGAAATGTTTCAAAAACTTCTGCAGGTAAATTGTTCCGATCCCTCATAGTCCGATTTAAAAATGAATATTTCCCAACATCAGTTTTAAAGCTGCTCTGCAAAATTTTACAATTATGATTCTCCCTACCGTAATAATTTACCTCTGAAAACGTTGACGCAATATCCTCGCAGGATTATTAGGCTGCGTACGCTTTAAAAAGAGCCCCGAGACGTAAATTTTGTCGTCATTTTTCTAACATATCCCAACCTAATTTTTGAATTAGATATATCTCCCTCGGTTAATAAGATTTTTCTAAAATCATTCTCAGAACTAGGCCTGACAACGTGCTCTATAGCGTTTAAATCAGATAAAATTCGATTATTTGTTGTTGTGGTATTGAGTCCTAAGACTGGTCTGATGCAACCCTCCATGCTAACCTATCTGGCGCAAGCCTTTTCATTTCCTTATAACTGGCACAACCTACATCCTCCCTCATTTGCTTAGCGTATTTTATCCTTGGCCTCCCTCTTCCGTAATCACCCCACACACATCCCTCTGATGCTAATCTTACAAGACCCACGTGTCTTAAAACGTGGCCTATTAATCTATCCCTTCTCTTGGTCAACGTCCTCCATATTCTTCGCTCTTCCCCTATCCTGTTTAGAACTTCCTCGTTTGTGATTCTATCCACCCATCTGATTTTCAGCATTCTCTTATAGTACCACATTTCAAAGATTTCTATTATTTTCCTTTCCCCAATTCCTATCGTCCACGTTTCGCACCCATATAACCTACGAAAATTTTTAGCAATGATTTCCTAAATTCACATTTATATTACGCGTAAGTAAATTCCTCTTTTCCGAGAAAGCCTTCCTTGCCTGTGCTATCCTACTCCAGTTATTATGCTGCCCAAGTAGCAGAATTCCCTAAATTCCGTCAAAATATCCC
This sequence comes from Eucriotettix oculatus, assembly GCA_034510155.1. Classification (NCBI taxonomy): domain Eukaryota; kingdom Metazoa; phylum Arthropoda; class Insecta; order Orthoptera; family Tetrigidae; genus Eucriotettix; species Eucriotettix oculatus. The sequence goes on from CM067376.1 coordinate 33,652,816, forward strand.
TTCCCAATATTGTATTGTATTGTATTTGCTAATAATCTACAATTGGGCGCAAGCCCGGTGGCAGATACATAATTAAATATACATGATTATAAACTAAAGAAAGATAAACATGTTCTGTGGATGCCCTGAAAGAGAAAAGAGAAACACTTCACTTCACTTTAGTTTTTTATATTCGGAAACACATTTATATTAAAAAATATCCACTTCACTTCACACGTTTTTTCAGATTTGACCTAAATTTATTTTCTTGAAGAGGATTTCCTCCAAACACCCCCACAGGTAAATTATTCCAGTCGTTGATAGTCCTATTTAGGAATGAGAATTTGCCAACATCTGTTTTTTGTTTTCTATATTTCACTTTGAATTGGTGATCCCATCTACCTATATAACTGGGCTTTTGCATTTTGTAGCTAATTCCAATCCATGGTTTTTGCCCCGTATAAGCTTTGAATAGCAAATGCAGTCTTGCTTTCTCCCTCCTTTCTGACAAGACCTCCCAACCTAGCTGTTTTACTTTTTCCTTCCTATGACCCTGTGGCCCTACTTGCACAAAATTAGCAGCCCTTTTCTGAACTTTCTCTAATGATTCTATTTGATTAATTCTATAAGGATCCCAACAAGCCGCCCCATATTCCAAAATTGGTCTAACTAGAGATAAGTATGCCACCTCCTTTGTTTTTGAACTTCCCTTTTTTAAGTTCCTCATAATGAAATGTAAGGAATTCCACGCTTTTCGGGCCGTGAAATTCACTTGTTCCTCCCACCCAAGTCTGTTGTTGAAATATATCTCCAGATATTTGCAGCTCGTTGCCCTTGGAATTAGTTCCCCACCTATTCCATATTCTGTCTCATTTAACAACGTGCGTTTAGTAAACGAGATTGAGCTGCTTTTCTTTCCATTAATTTTCATTTTATTTTCCAGAGCCCAGCTATTAACTTTATCTAGATCTTCTTGTAATAATAAAGTGTCTTCCTCGTTTGTTATCTTTCTGTATATGATACAGTCGTCAGCGAAAAGCCTTACCCCTGACTTCAAGTAATTCGGTAAGTCATTAATGAATATTAAAAACAGTAAGGGGCCGATTACAGAGCCTTGTTATTAGTGTTTCAGAAACTACACTCCATTACATTGGTTTTCCCTCTATAAATCCTCATATTGAACTCTTTCTCCAGGACGCCGTTCATTCCAATTATTACACTTTGAAAGTCTTCTTCTGATTCTCCTAATACTATAGTGTCGTCGGCAAAGCGTAAGGTTTTTATTTCTTCTCGGATTGAATACTGTAATGGGCTAGTACTATAAATACCTGGGCATTGCCAGGCTCCCAGATAGTATGGAAAATAATAAATCGAAAAGGAACAAGCAACTTCAATTCCAATCGTTGACAAATCTTTCTGGACAAAGTTTCCATCAGCTGCTTGGTTAATAACGGTAATACTGTAATAGCAACAAGTTTTATATGACGATAGGAGATGGAAAATTTTAATAGTCAAGGTAATAGTAAATAACACATATAGATAATAACCAACACATTTTAATAAGCAGGGTAATAGTAAATAATACATGTACATAATAACCAACACATTTTAAATAGGCAAGGTAATAGTAAATAATACATATACATAATAACCAACTCATTTTACGTATTCATATAGGAAAGGTTGAAGCCATGGAGGAGACAAACCCGTGTCCGCCATCGTTAATCGCTGCAACAGTATCCGTGTTGGATTGACAAGCGCGTTTCAAAAGCGTTGAATAATTACACTCAATTCGGTTAGAAAACTCATTAATGCTTCGTCATCAATAACGATCATTACGGCGGACAGGTAAACGTGATGAATAGATTGGAAAACATTCGGAACCGTGCGGGGAACATTGCCAGTAATTCAATTGATGTAACACGAGTTCAACGCTCTTCCGCTGTTAAGCCGAAGAGGCAGATCGGTTTCTCTGAGGATGATATCGACAGACAGACAGACAAGTGTCAACTTCCATAGCACATTCCCGTGGCTGCTCACTCTTATTCTGAATTTTGCATGGCCATTTAGGATTTGTCAAGGTGGCTGCATTTGAATCCGCGACCTGGATAATTCCCGACTACAAGGTAACCATCATGTCCATAATAACAATTTAATTAATTAAGAGTTCATTCTAACATTTTCGCTAACAGTTTGGACAACAATGTAAGATTGGTAAAATATAGAATATTTGGTTTCATCATGTGACAGTTTCGGATTCTTGTTTTGCTATTCAGTCCTAAGACTGGTCTGATGCAACAATTTAAATTTAAATTAAATCGCTTCGTCCCCCAACTATCGAGACCTCTTCAGTTCACTAATTAAAATTTCCTGTTGTTGGCAACGAAACGTTTCAATTCAAATTAAATTCTTTTATATCCGACTTTTGGCCTTTCACCGTATTTAATTTAATTATTTTATTTATACGTAAATACAGACTTCATGTATGCATGGTGTCGTTTATGTAAAACAAAATTATTTATTCCAAACATTCAACTTGTGTCTAAACTTTATTTTTTCAAAGACATAAATTAAACAATAATAACTGATTACCTACTACATTATGAATAAGGATTGAATCATACCTGGTATTTATGAACTGAAAGGCCAGGAAACGGCGTAAAAACCTACTAAAACTAACCCTTCTAAAAGTATAAAAATATAGTTGTGTTATTTAGTCCTGAGAGTGTTCTGTTTCAACCCTCCATGCTACCTTATCTTGCCCAAGCCTTTTCATTACTATATACCTACCACATCCCACATACCCCTAATCTGCTTAGCGTATTCCATCCTCCCCCCTCAACTGTTCTTACCCCACAAACTTCCCTCAAATACTAATTTTAAAACACCCTCATATTTTAAAACGTGGCCTGTTAATCTTTCCCTTCTCTTGGTCAACGTCCTCCATATTGTTCGCCCTTCCCCTATTCAGCTTAGAAATTCCTAGTTAGAGATTCTATCCACCCATCTGATTTTCAGCATTCTCCTATAGCACCACATTTCAAAGGCTTCTATTCCTCCCCTTTCTGCAACTCCTAGCGTCCATGTTTCGCACCCTCATAACGCCACACTCCATACCAACATTTTTATAGCAAAGATATTCACACTTATGTTAGCCGTAAGTTAATTCCTCTTTCTCGCGAAAGCCTTCCTTGCCTTATTTTGCTTCCTAGTAGACAGATCAGTAATTAAATCAAGTCATAAAATGTACGTAGAGGAGGAATTGGTGGGGATAAAGTAGTATGAACATTGTAAAGGTAGAACTTAACACCGGCCTGAGAAAACGTAGTCATCAATGCTCATTAATAAAGATTTTTTTGTTTTAAATATTTTCGGGAATTCTTATTGGAATGTTACGTGAAGATCAATACACAAATGTCGTACAATTAAATAAAATAATTTAGAATAAAGACAAGAATGGAAAATATGGACGCAGGCCTCAAACCCTTCAATTGAAGCATTTCTAATCCATTTGACTTGAATTTCATGTAGCATTGCTCAATTTATACAATGTCAATTCTTCACTTAACGTCTATAAATTAGGTTAAGAATGAGATTAGTAAAAAATTGTATGTGAGCCTAGCTTAGGTTTACAGGAGTGGAGGGATGTTGAATCGGTCTTCAGGACGTCGATTGGGACTAGCTCAGTGGTAGGTGTCCGCCCGAAAAACGGCAGGTCCCGGGTTCGAGTCCTGATGCCAATTTACATTTTTTCCATTATTATCCTTCTTCTAAATTAGCTGTACGCGCTTTATCTGAGCTTCAATTGAAGAACTTTTTTACTTCCTTTGGAATAAATCAACGGCAGAGTTCACCTGAGGGAAGACGGACAGGATCGGAATTACCCCCGTTTCTGTTACAATACAAATTAAAAATATTGACGACGGTAATATAAACAAATTGGGATAGTGGAGCTGCAGTTCTGTTGTTTCCGATGACTCGTGTTTTCTTATTACAAGACTAAGTAAGGTTAGTCGGAGACAATTTCAAAAAGCTGTGAGGCTTAGCTAGTTGTAGATAAGGGGCGCGAGGATAAAGTAGGCGATCCTCCGCTGTACCTTGCAGATTCACAATTTTTCGTCCTCTGTGTGGGCTGGTTGTGATATCTCTTATCCGTCATCTCATCTCTAGTGGGGCAGGCCTTTGTCTCGACGACCTCGGACTAAACCAATCTTGTATTGTTTGTACCGCGCATAAAGCAGATGATGTTGGCAAAGTTGTTATCCTCTGATGACAGGGACTTTTACGACGACATCCCTTCTCTCCCCCTCCCCCTCCCTCTCCCTCACTCCTCCTGCAGCAACATTGTTAGCGACGTAATTGAACAGATCACGCGACTCAGGACATGCAGAAGACAATAGGAGTGGCGAAGTAAATGAAGTAAAAAATAAATGTCAATAACAGCATGTCATGCATTCACTTCCCTGTTTGGAACAGTTGAATCAAGGTCATTGTCAAGGAGGAGAATTCTAAATAAACTACGAATATAATAGTTATTAATGTCTGTACGTTTCATACAATTTTAAATAAGGCCAAAAAAGGACAAGAATTAGTGAAACATAAAATATAATTTAAAAGCTGCATGTTTCGGTCCTGATATGGATCGTCTTCAGGTTGAACTGTAATTATTAATTAAACCTATATAAACTACGAACATATCAGGATTACGACTGTTATTTCCAGGAAAGCATCAACTTAAGTGTTTTTTATATTCCATTGTCGTTTTCAGAATGTCGTATTTTATGTAGAATATTCAAAATAAAATTTTAATTACTAAATGCACTAATTACTACTGTCCTAACACATATTGAATAGTTGACTGACTTTGTGCTGCAAATTCTCTAAGTAAGGAAGAAACCTAATGCTCCATGTCATATGATTGGTGTAGTATTTAACATTAATAAATTATATATTTAAGTCATTACTCTATATTTTTAAAAAGCGTTAAATGTCTCATAATTAATTAACAGAAATTACCTGTAGAGGGCATAGCTTAACAACGTAACGTTGTATATAATAATATTTTTTTCTATGAAAAAGTTACAATTTTAATTAAGTTTTTTTCCGATAAATGGATATTACTATTATCTTAAACTTAAAGAATGAAATTGAAATATATTATTTATACGTGTACTTTATAACTTACGATAATGACTTGGTCTTATGATAAAAAAAACATACGCATAGGTTATCATTGAAGATTCATTTTCTTCAAACTCCTCAAGTCTTGTAAACATCTGTTCATTGGCATTTGTCGAATGTTTTCTTTTTTATATCCTCTCGAGATAGAATCTTTAAAGCCTTTCTTTGCTGATAGTACTTTCTACCTCAACGGAAATTAGAATTGAAGGGCAAGAAAATAAAATAGAAATCATGAAAAAAATAAGACAAGGATGCAGTCTGCCGCCCATGGTCTTTAACGTATATATAGAACAGGCGGTGAAGAAAGCTAAAGATGAATATGCAAGGAGAAAAAATACTTCCATAAGTTTTGCTGACGGTATTGCAGTATTAGGGAAATCAGAAGAAGACTTGGAAAACATACTAAATGGCATGAACGTGGTCCTGAAGAAAGAGTAACACATAAGGATTAATATAGGAAAAACCAAAATGGTGGAGTGTAGTATGGGAAACAGTGGAATAACAAAGGGTGTTACATTGAGAAGGAATGTTTTGCTACTTGGTCAGCATAATATCTATGGATGGTAGAAGTATAGTAGACATGAAGAATAGGATAGCGCATGCAAAGAAGGCTTCACAAAAAAGAGGAATTTACTTACGGCTAATATAAGTATAAATATTACGAAATGAATATTACAAATGATCATACGGAGTGTGGCGTTATATGGGTGCGAATAGAATCTTTTGCAATATGTTGCTGTAGGAGAAAACTGAAAATCAGATAGGTGCAAAGAATCACCAACAATGAAGTTGTAAACAGAATAGGAGAAGGGAGAACAATTTGGAGGACGTTGACCAAGAGAAGGGAGCGATTAATAGGAACGTTTTGAGACATGAGGGTCTTGTAAAATTAGTATTCGAGGGAAGTCTGTGGGGTAAGAACAGAAGAGGGAGGCCAAGAACACACTACGCTAAGCAGTTTAGGGAGGATGTGAGGTGTGCAAATTATGTAGAAATGAAAAGGCATACGCAGGGTAGGTTAGCGTGAGGGTTGCACTAGACCATGCTTAGTCATGATTACCACAACAACACGAACAACGCTTTCTGCTCGATCAGTCGCATCTTCTCACCGTATATTTCACTAATACATCTTTCTCGCCATCTACTATCTTTTTTTAATAATACAACAGTCCCCCGTAGAAATTAATGTTAAAATACTCGCAACGGCAATAGTTCATGTTGGAGGAGTAATCCAGCTGCCTCATAAACTGGCAGAGACAAGGATAAGGGAATGCTTCGACCCCACATCAAGCTCACCTCTCGGCAGTCGAAAACGTGAGATAATAGAATGCAATGATCCCATTGGATCAATCGGTCAACTGCCTCCTAAAAACTTTTGGAGACACGAACAAGGGAATGCTGCGACTCCACATCTAACTCGTCTCCCGTCATTCTGAAGGGCGTGAGAATAGTACCAAGTGCCCGACCTACCTGATGCTGGTTTTCTAGTGTTTTCCCTGCATCTCTTTAGGCGAAACATCGGGTAGGTTCCTTAAATTATAGCCCGGGGGCACTAGTCAACCCTTGGCTACCTTGCTCTACCTTCAGCATCCCATATTTTCAATTCCCCTATTGAAGGGGAGGATCACCCTTATGTAGCGTGTTAACTAAAAAAACTCGTTCTCTGAGAGATTTCAAGGTTCTCACATGCCGAGGCATCTTCATCTATTTAAGGTGTATGCATTTGGGTCGAAGACGGGCAGCTTTCATAATCCCGGTAGGGCGCAGTAAAAGGAGTGTTGCGCCTACTCTCCCGTCATTCGGAAGGGCCTGAGAATATATAAAATAAATTCTATGCTAAAGGGGAATAGCCATTAATTAAATCCCATACGATTTATACAAAATAAAAAATATTGTCATTGGTAGAAGATGTAGTCCACGTATGTCTGTAGCGATCCATTAGCATTCTTACAGTACATCTGTGGGAAAGGACTTGAAACCAGGTTAAAATTACAACACCTCGGGCGTCGGGTCGAAGTAAACGAAATGCTCTGATATGGTTTAGAAGCACTGAATCAGCATACCAGAGATAAATGTAAAATTAACACACATACACTTATGGAATGTGGTGGAGCATGCTGGGATCCGTACAGGATAGGTCAAACAGAATCCTTGGAAAGGGTGCAAAGAAGGGTCGCAAAATTCGTACAAACAGGGCCTGGGCATGGGAACGAAAAGGTAAAGCGACTAGGGTGGGATACGCTACAGACAAGAAGAGAAACAGCTAGGCTACACATTTTCTACAGAGCCCTTTCAGGGAATCCGAGATAGAATGAAAGAATCGACTCGGAACGGGAGGAGGAGTGATCACGTGTTTCAATTACAAGCAAGGAACCAAAAAACAGACGTTCGAAAATACTCATTCCTAAAAATGACTGGAACAATCTGCCTGCAGGAGTGTTTGGAGAACTTCCTCTAACAGAAAGAAAATTTAGACTAAATCTAAGTTTAGTGCAGTGTAGTGAAGTGATCAGTGCTGCGAAATCTCTAAAAATATACTACAGTCAAATATATTTCCAGTGTTTTTTGAAGGCAAAAATAATACTATTCATTTTTAAAAATTCATCTTCTAATAATATGATTCCACATTTATTTATTTATATTGAAGACAATTATACATTCAATTATAGGTTAAATATGGTCCTTACGACTAGATTATTAATTATTGTTTAAGTTCCATGTATCTACCCCCAAGCATCTGCCCATTTGTAAACTTAATAAATAAATACATACATATATATATATACATACATTAATTACTCATGAAATAAGTACAAGAAATCTTCCGGAAAAATGATATACTTAACCATTGTTCATTAACCAGGTTCATTGTAACTATCCAGAATGAAGTTAGTAATAATAAACGTGCTTAGAATATCCTCCAATAAAGTAAATTATTCGAAAACAATATATAAAAGAATCTGAATAAGACAAATCTTTGTTTCAATAATATTCGGTACATGTTGCACCTCGAAATCTGAGACTTCTCTATGACGAGAAAAGAAAGGTATTACAAAAGGTTTTAATATGCCTCCAAACATGGTATTTTGACTGTAAACATATTAGGTGGAAATAAAGCAAGGAAACACATGTAAAGGGACGAGTAAATTTCCGTCATAACTTCCTTGACTTGGAGATGCTGTTGATTCCACATCACAGGGTGGGAAACGCAACAGATCTATTTCTGTAGCGGAGAGAATTAAGAGTCTCTACGCTCTTAATTAAGGGAGAAGCTCGTCAAACGAAATAGCCACAGCGTCAGGGTCAGTTTTATGAAGCAAATAATATCACAAGCAGGAAAGGGATAAACACTCATATAGATGGAAATATTCAACCATATATATAACATTATATAACGACTACAACAAATAACACGAACATAGAAGCAAACAATAAAGACACTTGACAAAAGAATACGAGTAGAAAACCGCAAGTATAGGAACAAATTCGAATACAAATACCAAGACTCGCTACATCTTAAAATATTACCAGAAAAAATATTTGTCTCACTTAAAACACAAAAAAAGTAAAATACGCAAACAACAACATCTGACGTTCTTACAAAAGTAATAAAAATTAAACAGGCATTAGCGACTAAAAAGTAATGAGAAATAGTTATAATTAGATGTATTTAGTATTCACAAACCAACAAAAAAACTTACTATATCGAAACAAATATACCAAGACGCGTTCTTTAAGGTTTGTGAAGAAAAAATCCGAAAATAAGCAAGACAAATTTTTGTGGAATATAAATTCAATTAGTGTCATAAGCTACAGTGGCGCAATTGGTTAGCGCACGGTACTTATAAAGCAGTATTTGTGAGCAATGCCGGGGTTGTGAGTTCGAGCCTCACCTGGAGCAAATGTTTTGACGTTTCTTACGTAAAAATAAGGTGAAATATAGAGAAAACTTGAAGTTGTAGTTTCTTTTGCAATCGAATTTACCTTTATTCTTCAAATATTCATTATAGGTATTTCATCATGGAAATCTCGTGCCATTTTAAATTTTGATCCTATTAACAGCTCCAGTGGCGCAATTGGTTAGCGCACGGTACTTATAAAGCAGTATTTGTGAGCAATGCCGGGGTTGTGAGTTCGAGCCTCACCTGGAGCAAATGTTTTGACGTTTCTTACGTAAAAATAAGGTGAAATATAGAGAAAACGTGAAGTTGTAGTTTCTTTTGCAATCGAATTTACCTTTATTCTTCAAATATTCATTATAGGTATTTCATCATGGAAATCTCGTGCCATTTTAAATTTTGATCCTATTAACAGCTCCAGTGGCGCAATTGGTTAGCGCACGGTACTTATAAAGCAGTATTTGTGAGCAATGCCGGGGTTGTGAGTTCGAGCCTCACCTGGAGCAAATGTTTTGACGTTTCTTACGTAAAAATAAGGTGAAATATAGAGAAAACGTGAAGTTGTAGTTTCTTTGGAATCGAATTTACCTTTATTCTTCAAATATTCATTATAGGTATTTCATCATGGAAATCTCGTGCCATTTTAAATTTTGATCCTATTAACAGCTCCAGTGGCGCAATTGGTTAGCGCACGGTACTTATAAAGCAGTATTTGTGAGCAATGCCGGGGTTGTGAGTTCGAGCCTCACCTGGAGCAAATGTTTTGACGTTTCTTACGTAAAAATAAGGTGAAATATAGAGAAAACGTGAAGTTGTAGTTTCTTTGGAATCGAATTTACCTTTATTCTTCAAATATTCATTATAGGTATTTCATCATGGAAATCTCGTGCCATTTTAAATTTTGATCCTATTAACAGCTCCAGTGGCGCAATTGGTTAGCGCACGGTACTTATAAAGCAGTATTTGTGAGCAATGCCGGGGTTGTGAGTTCGAGCCTCACCTGGAGCAAATGTTTTGACGTTTCTTACGTAAAAATAAGGTGAAATATAGAGAAAACGTGAAGTTGTAGTTTCTTTGGAATCGAATTTACCTTTATTCTTCAAATATTCATTATAGGTATTTCATCATGGAAATCTCGTGCCATTTTAAATTTTGATCCTATTAACAGCTCCAGTGGCGCAATTGGTTAGCGCACGGTACTTATAAAGCAGTATTTGTGAGCAATGCCGGGGTTGTGAGTTCGAGCCTCACCTGGAGCAAATGTTTTGACGTTTCTTACGTAAAAATAAGGTGAAATATAGAGAAAACGTGAAGTTGTAGTTTCTTTGGAATCGAATTTACCTTTATTCTTCAAATATTCATTATAGGTATTTCATCATGGAAATCTCGTGCCATTTTAAATTTTGATCCTATTAACAGCTCCAGTGGCGCAATTGGTTAGCGCACGGTACTTATAAAGCAGTATTTGTGAGCAATGCCGGGGTTGTGAGTTCGAGCCTCACCTGGAGCAAATGTTTTGACGTTTCTTACGTAAAAATAAGGTGAAATATAGAGAAAACGTGAAGTTGTAGTTTCTTTGGAATCGAATTTACCTTTATTCTTCAAATATTCATTATAGGTATTTCATCATGGAAATCTCGTGCCATTTTAAATTTTGATCCTATTAACAGCTCCAGTGGCGCAATTGGTTAGCGCACGGTACTTATAAAGCAGTATTTGTGAGCAATGCCGGGGTTGTGAGTTCGAGCCTCACCTGGAGCAAATGTTTTGACGTTTCTTACGTAAAAATAAGGTGAAATATAGAGAAAACGTGAAGTTGTAGTTTCTTTGGAATCGAATTTACCTTTATTCTTCAAATATTCATTATAGGTATTTCATCATGGAAATCTCGTGCCATTTTAAATTTTGATCCTATTAACAGCTCCAGTGGCGCAATTGGTTAGCGCACGGTACTTATAAAGCAGTATTTGTGAGCAATGCCGGGGTTGTGAGTTCGAGCCTCACCTGGAGCAAATGTTTTGACGTTTCTTACGTAAAAATAAGGTGAAATATAGAGAAAACGTGAAGTTGTAGTTTCTTTGGAATCGAATTTACCTTTATTCTTCAAATATTCATTATAGGTATTTCATCATGGAAATCTCGTGCCATTTTAAATTTTGATCCTATTAACAGCTCCAGTGGCGCAATTGGTTAGCGCACGGTACTTATAAAGCAGTATTTGTGAGCAATGCCGGGGTTGTGAGTTCGAGCCTCACCTGGAGCAAATGTTTTGACGTTTCTTACGTAAAAATAAGGTGAAATATAGAGAAAACGTGAAGTTGTAGTTTCTTTGGAATCGAATTTACCTTTATTCTTCAAATATTCATTATAGGTATTTCATCATGGAAATCTCGTGCCATTTTAAATTTTGATCCTATTAACAGCTCCAGTGGCGCAATTGGTTAGCGCACGGTACTTATAAAGCAGTATTTGTGAGCAATGCCGGGGTTGTGAGTTCGAGCCTCACCTGGAGCAAATGTTTTGACGTTTCTTACGTAAAAATAAGGTGAAATATAGAGAAAACGTGAAGTTGTAGTTTCTTTGGAATCGAATTTACCTTTATTCTTCAAATATTCATTATAGGTATTTCATCATGGAAATCTCGTGCCATTTTAAATTTTGATCCTATTAACAGCTCCAGTGGCGCAATTGGTTAGCGCACGGTACTTATAAAGCAGTATTTGTGAGCAATGCCGGGGTTGTGAGTTCGAGCCTCACCTGGAGCAAATGTTTTGACGTTTCTTACGTAAAAATAAGGTGAAATATAGAGAAAACGTGAAGTTGTAGTTTCTTTGGAATCGAATTTACCTTTATTCTTCAAATATTCATTATAGGTATTTCATCATGGAAATCTCGTGCCATTTTAAATTTTGATCCTATTAACAGCTCCAGTGGCGCAATTGGTTAGCGCACGGTACTTATAAAGCAGTATTTGTGAGCAATGCCGGGGTTGTGAGTTCGAGCCTCACCTGGAGCAAATGTTTTGACGTTTCTTACGTAAAAATAAGGTGAAATATAGAGAAAACGTGAAGTTGTAGTTTCTTTGGAATCGAATTTACCTTTATTCTTCAAATATTCATTATAGGTATTTCATCATGGAAATCTCGTGCCATTTTAAATTTTGATCCTATTAACAGCTCCAGTGGCGCAATTGGTTAGCGCACGGTACTTATAAAGCAGTATTTGTGAGCAATGCCGGGGTTGTGAGTTCGAGCCTCACCTGGAGCAAATGTTTTGACGTTTCTTACGTAAAAATAAGGTGAAATATAGAGAAAACGTGAAGTTGTAGTTTCTTTGGAATCGAATTTACCTTTATTCTTCAAATATTCATTATAGGTATTTCATCATGGAAATCTCGTGCCATTTTAAATTTTGATCCTATTAACAGCTCCAGTGGCGCAATTGGTTAGCGCACGGTACTTATAAAGCAGTATTTGTGAGCAATGCCGGGGTTGTGAGTTCGAGCCTCACCTGGAGCAAATGTTTTGACGTTTCTTACGTAAAAATAAGGTGAAATATAGAGAAAACGTGAAGTTGTAGTTTCTTTGGAATCGAATTTACCTTTATTCTTCAAATATTCATTATAGGTATTTCATCATGGAAATCTCGTGCCATTTTAAATTTTGATCCTATTAACAGCTCCAGTGGCGCAATTGGTTAGCGCACGGTACTTATAAAGCAGTATTTGTGAGCAATGCCGGGGTTGTGAGTTCGAGCCTCACCTGGAGCAAATGTTTTGACGTTTCTTACGTAAAAATAAGGTGAAATATAGAGAAAACGTGAAGTTGTAGTTTCTTTGGAATCGAATTTACCTTTATTCTTCAAATATTCATTATAGGTATTTCATCATGGAAATCTCGTGCCATTTTAAATTTTGATCCTATTAACAGCTCCAGTGGCGCAATTGGTTAGCGCACGGTACTTATAAAGCAGTATTTGTGAGCAATGCCGGGGTTGTGAGTTCGAGCCTCACCTGGAGCAAATGTTTTGACGTTTCTTACGTAAAAATAAGGTGAAATATAGAGAAAACGTGAAGTTGTAGTTTCTTTGGAATCGAATTTACCTTTATTCTTCAAATATTCATTATAGGTATTTCATCATGGAAATCTCGTGCCATTTTAAATTTTGATCCTATTAACAGCTCCAGTGGCGCAATTGGTTAGCGCACGGTACTTATAAAGCAGTATTTGTGAGCAATGCCGGGGTTGTGAGTTCGAGCCTCACCTGGAGCAAATGTTTTGACGTTTCTTACGTAAAAATAAGGTGAAATATAGAGAAAACGTGAAGTTGTAGTTTCTTTGGAATCGAATTTACCTTTATTCTTCAAATATTCATTATAGGTATTTCATCATGGAAATCTCGTGCCATTTTAAATTTTGATCCTATTAACAGCTCCAGTGGCGCAATTGGTTAGCGCACGGTACTTATAAAGCAGTATTTGTGAGCAATGCCGGGGTTGTGAGTTCGAGCCTCACCTGGAGCAAATGTTTTGACGTTTCTTACGTAAAAATAAGGTGAAATATAGAGAAAACGTGAAGTTGTAGTTTCTTTGGAATCGAATTTACCTTTATTCTTCAAATATTCATTATAGGTATTTCATCATGGAAATCTCGTGCCATTTTAAATTTTGATCCTATTAACAGCTCCAGTGGCGCAATTGGTTAGCGCACGGTACTTATAAAGCAGTATTTGTGAGCAATGCCGGGGTTGTGAGTTCGAGCCTCACCTGGAGCAAATGTTTTGACGTTTCTTACGTAAAAATAAGGTGAAATATAGAGAAAACGTGAAGTTGTAGTTTCTTTGGAATCGAATTTACCTTTATTCTTCAAATATTCATTATAGGTATTTCATCATGGAAATCTCGTGCCATTTTAAATTTTGATCCTATTAACAGCTCCAGTGGCGCAATTGGTTAGCGCACGGTACTTATAAAGCAGTATTTGTGAGCAATGCCGGGGTTGTGAGTTCGAGCCTCACCTGGAGCAAATGTTTTGACGTTTCTTACGTAAAAATAAGGTGAAATATAGAGAAAACGTGAAGTTGTAGTTTCTTTGGAATCGAATTTACCTTTATTCTTCAAATATTCATTATAGGTATTTCATCATGGAAATCTCGTGCCATTTTAAATTTTGATCCTATTAACAGCTCCAGTGGCGCAATTGGTTAGCGCACGGTACTTATAAAGCAGTATTTGTGAGCAATGCCGGGGTTGTGAGTTCGAGCCTCACCTGGAGCAAATGTTTTGACGTTTCTTACGTAAAAATAAGGTGAAATATAGAGAAAACGTGAAGTTGTAGTTTCTTTGGAATCGAATTTACCTTTATTCTTCAAATATTCATTATAGGTATTTCATCATGGAAATCTCGTGCCATTTTAAATTTTGATCCTATTAACAGCTCCAGTGGCGCAATTGGTTAGCGCACGGTACTTATAAAGCAGTATTTGTGAGCAATGCCGGGGTTGTGAGTTCGAGCCTCACCTGGAGCAAATGTTTTGACGTTTCTTACGTAAAAATAAGGTGAAATATAGAGAAAACGTGAAGTTGTAGTTTCTTTGGAATCGAATTTACCTTTATTCTTCAAATATTCATTATAGGTATTTCATCATGGAAATCTCGTGCCATTTTAAATTTTGATCCTATTAACAGCTCCAGTGGCGCAATTGGTTAGCGCACGGTACTTATAAAGCAGTATTTGTGAGCAATGCCGGGGTTGTGAGTTCGAGCCTCACCTGGAGCAAATGTTTTGACGTTTCTTACGTAAAAATAAGGTGAAATATAGAGAAAACGTGAAGTTGTAGTTTCTTTGGAATCGAATTTACCTTTATTCTTCAAATATTCATTATAGGTATTTCATCATGGAAATCTCGTGCCATTTTAAATTTTGATCCTATTAACAGCTCCAGTGGCGCAATTGGTTAGCGCACGGTACTTATAAAGCAGTATTTGTGAGCAATGCCGGGGTTGTGAGTTCGAGCCTCACCTGGAGCAAATGTTTTGACGTTTCTTACGTAAAAATAAGGTGAAATATAGAGAAAACGTGAAGTTGTAGTTTCTTTGGAATCGAATTTACCTTTATTCTTCAAATATTCATTATAGGTATTTCATCATGGAAATCTCGTGCCATTTTAAATTTTGATCCTATTAACAGCTCCAGTGGCGCAATTGGTTAGCGCACGGTACTTATAAAGCAGTATTTGTGAGCAATGCCGGGGTTGTGAGTTCGAGCCTCACCTGGAGCAAATGTTTTGACGTTTCTTACGTAAAAATAAGGTGAAATATAGAGAAAACGTGAAGTTGTAGTTTCTTTGGAATCGAATTTACCTTTATTCTTCAAATATTCATTATAGGTATTTCATCATGGAAATCTCGTGCCATTTTAAATTTTGATCCTATTAACAGCTCCAGTGGCGCAATTGGTTAGCGCACGGTACTTATAAAGCAGTATTTGTGAGCAATGCCGGGGTTGTGAGTTCGAGCCTCACCTGGAGCAAATGTTTTGACGTTTCTTACGTAAAAATAAGGTGAAATATAGAGAAAACGTGAAGTTGTAGTTTCTTTGGAATCGAATTTACCTTTATTCTTCAAATATTCATTATAGGTATTTCATCATGGAAATCTCGTGCCATTTTAAATTTTGATCCTATTAACAGCTCCAGTGGCGCAATTGGTTAGCGCACGGTACTTATAAAGCAGTATTTGTGAGCAATGCCGGGGTTGTGAGTTCGAGCCTCACCTGGAGCAAATGTTTTGACGTTTCTTACGTAAAAATAAGGTGAAATATAGAGAAAACGTGAAGTTGTAGTTTCTTTGGAATCGAATTTACCTTTATTCTTCAAATATTCATTATAGGTATTTCATCATGGAAATCTCGTGCCATTTTAAATTTTGATCCTATTAACAGCTCCAGTGGCGCAATTGGTTAGCGCACGGTACTTATAAAGCAGTATTTGTGAGCAATGCCGGGGTTGTGAGTTCGAGCCTCACCTGGAGCAAATGTTTTGACGTTTCTTACGTAAAAATAAGGTGAAATATAGAGAAAACGTGAAGTTGTAGTTTCTTTGGAATCGAATTTACCTTTATTCTTCAAATATTCATTATAGGTATTTCATCATGGAAATCTCGTGCCATTTTAAATTTTGATCCTATTAACAGCTCCAGTGGCGCAATTGGTTAGCGCACGGTACTTATAAAGCAGTATTTGTGAGCAATGCCGGGGTTGTGAGTTCGAGCCTCACCTGGAGCAAATGTTTTGACGTTTCTTACGTAAAAATAAGGTGAAATATAGAGAAAACGTGAAGTTGTAGTTTCTTTGGAATCGAATTTACCTTTATTCTTCAAATATTCATTATAGGTATTTCATCATGGAAATCTCGTGCCATTTTAAATTTTGATCCTATTAACAGCTCCAGTGGCGCAATTGGTTAGCGCACGGTACTTATAAAGCAGTATTTGTGAGCAATGCCGGGGTTGTGAGTTCGAGCCTCACCTGGAGCAAATGTTTTGACGTTTCTTACGTAAAAATAAGGTGAAATATAGAGAAAACGTGAAGTTGTAGTTTCTTTGGAATCGAATTTACCTTTATTCTTCAAATATTCATTATAGGTATTTCATCATGGAAATCTCGTGCCATTTTAAATTTTGATCCTATTAACAGCTCCAGTGGCGCAATTGGTTAGCGCACGGTACTTATAAAGCAGTATTTGTGAGCAATGCCGGGGTTGTGAGTTCGAGCCTCACCTGGAGCAAATGTTTTGACGTTTCTTACGTAAAAATAAGGTGAAATATAGAGAAAACGTGAAGTTGTAGTTTCTTTGGAATCGAATTTACCTTTATTCTTCAAATATTCATTATAGGTATTTCATCATGGAAATCTCGTGCCATTTTAAATTTTGATCCTATTAACAGCTCCAGTGGCGCAATTGGTTAGCGCACGGTACTTATAAAGCAGTATTTGTGAGCAATGCCGGGGTTGTGAGTTCGAGCCTCACCTGGAGCAAATGTTTTGACGTTTCTTACGTAAAAATAAGGTGAAATATAGAGAAAACGTGAAGTTGTAGTTTCTTTGGAATCGAATTTACCTTTATTCTTCAAATATTCATTATAGGTATTTCATCATGGAAATCTCGTGCCATTTTAAATTTTGATCCTATTAACAGCTCCAGTGGCGCAATTGGTTAGCGCACGGTACTTATAAAGCAGTATTTGTGAGCAATGCCGGGGTTGTGAGTTCGAGCCTCACCTGGAGCAAATGTTTTGACGTTTCTTACGTAAAAATAAGGTGAAATATAGAGAAAACGTGAAGTTGTAGTTTCTTTGGAATCGAATTTACCTTTATTCTTCAAATATTCATTATAGGTATTTCATCATGGAAATCTCGTGCCATTTTAAATTTTGATCCTATTAACAGCTCCAGTGGCGCAATTGGTTAGCGCACGGTACTTATAAAGCAGTATTTGTGAGCAATGCCGGGGTTGTGAGTTCGAGCCTCACCTGGAGCAAATGTTTTGACGTTTCTTACGTAAAAATAAGGTGAAATATAGAGAAAACGTGAAGTTGTAGTTTCTTTGGAATCGAATTTACCTTTATTCTTCAAATATTCATTATAGGTATTTCATCATGGAAATCTCGTGCCATTTTAAATTTTGATCCTATTAACAGCTCCAGTGGCGCAATTGGTTAGCGCACGGTACTTATAAAGCAGTATTTGTGAGCAATGCCGGGGTTGTGAGTTCGAGCCTCACCTGGAGCAAATGTTTTGACGTTTCTTACGTAAAAATAAGGTGAAATATAGAGAAAACGTGAAGTTGTAGTTTCTTTGGAATCGAATTTACCTTTATTCTTCAAATATTCATTATAGGTATTTCATCATGGAAATCTCGTGCCATTTTAAATTTTGATCCTATTAACAGCTCCAGTGGCGCAATTGGTTAGCGCACGGTACTTATAAAGCAGTATTTGTGAGCAATGCCGGGGTTGTGAGTTCGAGCCTCACCTGGAGCAAATGTTTTGACGTTTCTTACGTAAAAATAAGGTGAAATATAGAGAAAACGTGAAGTTGTAGTTTCTTTGGAATCGAATTTACCTTTATTCTTCAAATATTCATTATAGGTATTTCATCATGGAAATCTCGTGCCATTTTAAATTTTGATCCTATTAACAGCTCCAGTGGCGCAATTGGTTAGCGCACGGTACTTATAAAGCAGTATTTGTGAGCAATGCCGGGGTTGTGAGTTCGAGCCTCACCTGGAGCAAATGTTTTGACGTTTCTTACGTAAAAATAAGGTGAAATATAGAGAAAACGTGAAGTTGTAGTTTCTTTGGAATCGAATTTACCTTTATTCTTCAAATATTCATTATAGGTATTTCATCATGGAAATCTCGTGCCATTTTAAATTTTGATCCTATTAACAGCTCCAGTGGCGCAATTGGTTAGCGCACGGTACTTATAAAGCAGTATTTGTGAGCAATGCCGGGGTTGTGAGTTCGAGCCTCACCTGGAGCAAATGTTTTGACGTTTCTTACGTAAAAATAAGGTGAAATATAGAGAAAACGTGAAGTTGTAGTTTCTTTGGAATCGAATTTACCTTTATTCTTCAAATATTCATTATAGGTATTTCATCATGGAAATCTCGTGCCATTTTAAATTTTGATCCTATTAACAGCTCCAGTGGCGCAATTGGTTAGCGCACGGTACTTATAAAGCAGTATTTGTGAGCAATGCCGGGGTTGTGAGTTCGAGCCTCACCTGGAGCAAATGTTTTGACGTTTCTTACGTAAAAATAAGGTGAAATATAGAGAAAACGTGAAGTTGTAGTTTCTTTGGAATCGAATTTACCTTTATTCTTCAAATATTCATTATAGGTATTTCATCATGGAAATCTCGTGCCATTTTAAATTTTGATCCTATTAACAGCTCCAGTGGCGCAATTGGTTAGCGCACGGTACTTATAAAGCAGTATTTGTGAGCAATGCCGGGGTTGTGAGTTCGAGCCTCACCTGGAGCAAATGTTTTGACGTTTCTTACGTAAAAATAAGGTGAAATATAGAGAAAACGTGAAGTTGTAGTTTCTTTGGAATCGAATTTACCTTTATTCTTCAAATATTCATTATAGGTATTTCATCATGGAAATCTCGTGCCATTTTAAATTTTGATCCTATTAACAGCTCCAGTGGCGCAATTGGTTAGCGCACGGTACTTATAAAGCAGTATTTGTGAGCAATGCCGGGGTTGTGAGTTCGAGCCTCACCTGGAGCAAATGTTTTGACGTTTCTTACGTAAAAATAAGGTGAAATATAGAGAAAACGTGAAGTTGTAGTTTCTTTGGAATCGAATTTACCTTTATTCTTCAAATATTCATTATAGGTATTTCATCATGGAAATCTCGTGCCATTTTAAATTTTGATCCTATTAACAGCTCCAGTGGCGCAATTGGTTAGCGCACGGTACTTATAAAGCAGTATTTGTGAGCAATGCCGGGGTTGTGAGTTCGAGCCTCACCTGGAGCAAATGTTTTGACGTTTCTTACGTAAAAATAAGGTGAAATATAGAGAAAACGTGAAGTTGTAGTTTCTTTGGAATCGAATTTACCTTTATTCTTCAAATATTCATTATAGGTATTTCATCATGGAAATCTCGTGCCATTTTAAATTTTGATCCTATTAACAGCTCCAGTGGCGCAATTGGTTAGCGCACGGTACTTATAAAGCAGTATTTGTGAGCAATGCCGGGGTTGTGAGTTCGAGCCTCACCTGGAGCAAATGTTTTGACGTTTCTTACGTAAAAATAAGGTGAAATATAGAGAAAACGTGAAGTTGTAGTTTCTTTGGAATCGAATTTACCTTTATTCTTCAAATATTCATTATAGGTATTTCATCATGGAAATCTCGTGCCATTTTAAATTTTGATCCTATTAACAGCTCCAGTGGCGCAATTGGTTAGCGCACGGTACTTATAAAGCAGTATTTGTGAGCAATGCCGGGGTTGTGAGTTCGAGCCTCACCTGGAGCAAATGTTTTGACGTTTCTTACGTAAAAATAAGGTGAAATATAGAGAAAACGTGAAGTTGTAGTTTCTTTGGAATCGAATTTACCTTTATTCTTCAAATATTCATTATAGGTATTTCATCATGGAAATCTCGTGCCATTTTAAATTTTGATCCTATTAACAGCTCCAGTGGCGCAATTGGTTAGCGCACGGTACTTATAAAGCAGTATTTGTGAGCAATGCCGGGGTTGTGAGTTCGAGCCTCACCTGGAGCAAATGTTTTGACGTTTCTTACGTAAAAATAAGGTGAAATATAGAGAAAACGTGAAGTTGTAGTTTCTTTGGAATCGAATTTACCTTTATTCTTCAAATATTCATTATAGGTATTTCATCATGGAAATCTCGTGCCATTTTAAATTTTGATCCTATTAACAGCTCCAGTGGCGCAATTGGTTAGCGCACGGTACTTATAAAGCAGTATTTGTGAGCAATGCCGGGGTTGTGAGTTCGAGCCTCACCTGGAGCAAATGTTTTGACGTTTCTTACGTAAAAATAAGGTGAAATATAGAGAAAACGTGAAGTTGTAGTTTCTTTTGCAATCGAATTTACCTTTATTCTTCAAATATTCATTATAGGTATTTCATCATGGAAATCTCGTGCCATTTTAAATTTTGATCCTATTAACAGCTCCAGTGGCGCAATTGGTTAGCGCACGGTACTTATAAAGCAGTATTTGTGAGCAATGCCGGGGTTGTGAGTTCGAGCCTCACCTGGAGCAAATGTTTTGACGTTTCTTACGTAAAAATAAGGTGAAATATAGAGAAAACGTGAAGTTGTAGTTTCTTTGGAATCGAATTTACCTTTATTCTTCAAATATTCATTATAGGTATTTCATCATGGAAATCTCGTGCCATTTTAAATTTTGATCCTATTAACAGCTCCAGTGGCGCAATTGGTTAGCGCACGGTACTTATAAAGCAGTATTTGTGAGCAATGCCGGGGTTGTGAGTTCGAGCCTCACCTGGAGCAAATGTTTTGACGTTTCTTACGTAAAAATAAGGTGAAATATAGAGAAAACGTGAAGTTGTAGTTTCTTTGGAATCGAATTTACCTTTATTCTTCAAATATTCATTATAGGTATTTCATCATGGAAATCTCGTGCCATTTTAAATTTTGATCCTATTAACAGCTCCAGTGGCGCAATTGGTTAGCGCACGGTACTTATAAAGCAGTATTTGTGAGCAATGCCGGGGTTGTGAGTTCGAGCCTCACCTGGAGCAAATGTTTTGACGTTTCTTACGTAAAAATAAGGTGAAATATAGAGAAAACGTGAAGTTGTAGTTTCTTTGGAATCGAATTTACCTTTATTCTTCAAATATTCATTATAGGTATTTCATCATGGAAATCTCGTGCCATTTTAAATTTTGATCCTATTAACAGCTCCAGTGGCGCAATTGGTTAGCGCACGGTACTTATAAAGCAGTATTTGTGAGCAATGCCGGGGTTGTGAGTTCGAGCCTCACCTGGAGCAAATGTTTTGACGTTTCTTACGTAAAAATAAGGTGAAATATAGAGAAAACGTGAAGTTGTAGTTTCTTTGGAATCGAATTTACCTTTATTCTTCAAATATTCATTATAGGTATTTCATCATGGAAATCTCGTGCCATTTTAAATTTTGATCCTATTAACAGCTCCAGTGGCGCAATTGGTTAGCGCACGGTACTTATAAAGCAGTATTTGTGAGCAATGCCGGGGTTGTGAGTTCGAGCCTCACCTGGAGCAAATGTTTTGACGTTTCTTACGTAAAAATAAGGTGAAATATAGAGAAAACGTGAAGTTGTAGTTTCTTTGGAATCGAATTTACCTTTATTCTTCAAATATTCATTATAGGTATTTCATCATGGAAATCTCGTGCCATTTTAAATTTTGATCCTATTAACAGCTCCAGTGGCGCAATTGGTTAGCGCACGGTACTTATAAAGCAGTATTTGTGAGCAATGCCGGGGTTGTGAGTTCGAGCCTCACCTGGAGCAAATGTTTTGACGTTTCTTACGTAAAAATAAGGTGAAATATAGAGAAAACGTGAAGTTGTAGTTTCTTTGGAATCGAATTTACCTTTATTCTTCAAATATTCATTATAGGTATTTCATCATGGAAATCTCGTGCCATTTTAAATTTTGATCCTATTAACAGCTCCAGTGGCGCAATTGGTTAGCGCACGGTACTTATAAAGCAGTATTTGTGAGCAATGCCGGGGTTGTGAGTTCGAGCCTCACCTGGAGCAAATGTTTTGACGTTTCTTACGTAAAAATAAGGTGAAATATAGAGAAAACGTGAAGTTGTAGTTTCTTTGGAATCGAATTTACCTTTATTCTTCAAATATTCATTATAGGTATTTCATCATGGAAATCTCGTGCCATTTTAAATTTTGATCCTATTAACAGCTCCAGTGGCGCAATTGGTTAGCGCACGGTACTTATAAAGCAGTATTTGTGAGCAATGCCGGGGTTGTGAGTTCGAGCCTCACCTGGAGCAAATGTTTTGACGTTTCTTACGTAAAAATAAGGTGAAATATAGAGAAAACGTGAAGTTGTAGTTTCTTTGGAATCGAATTTACCTTTATTCTTCAAATATTCATTATAGGTATTTCATCATGGAAATCTCGTGCCATTTTAAATTTTGATCCTATTAACAGCTCCAGTGGCGCAATTGGTTAGCGCACGGTACTTATAAAGCAGTATTTGTGAGCAATGCCGGGGTTGTGAGTTCGAGCCTCACCTGGAGCAAATGTTTTGACGTTTCTTACGTAAAAATAAGGTGAAATATAGAGAAAACGTGAAGTTGTAGTTTCTTTGGAATCGAATTTACCTTTATTCTTCAAATATTCATTATAGGTATTTCATCATGGAAATCTCGTGCCATTTTAAATTTTGATCCTATTAACAGCTCCAGTGGCGCAATTGGTTAGCGCACGGTACTTATAAAGCAGTATTTGTGAGCAATGCCGGGGTTGTGAGTTCGAGCCTCACCTGGAGCAAATGTTTTGACGTTTCTTACGTAAAAATAAGGTGAAATATAGAGAAAACGTGAAGTTGTAGTTTCTTTGGAATCGAATTTACCTTTATTCTTCAAATATTCATTATAGGTATTTCATCATGGAAATCTCGTGCCATTTTAAATTTTGATCCTATTAACAGCTCCAGTGGCGCAATTGGTTAGCGCACGGTACTTATAAAGCAGTATTTGTGAGCAATGCCGGGGTTGTGAGTTCGAGCCTCACCTGGAGCAAATGTTTTGACGTTTCTTACGTAAAAATAAGGTGAAATATAGAGAAAACGTGAAGTTGTAGTTTCTTTGGAATCGAATTTACCTTTATTCTTCAAATATTCATTATAGGTATTTCATCATGGAAATCTCGTGCCATTTTAAATTTTGATTCTTTTAACAGCTCCAGTGGCGCAATTGGTTAGCGCACGGTACTTATAAAGCAGTATTTGTGAGCAATGCCGGGGTTGTGAGTTCGAGCCTCACCTGGAGCAAATGTTTTGACGTTTCTTACGTAAAAATAAGGTGAAATATAGAGAAAACGTGAAGTTGTAGTTTCTTTGGAATCGAATTTACCTTTATTCTTCAAATATTCATTATAGGTATTTCATCATGGAAATCTCGTGCCATTTTAAATTTTGATCCTATTAACAGCTCCAGTGGCGCAATTGGTTAGCGCACGGTACTTATAAAGCAGTATTTGTGAGCAATGCCGGGGTTGTGAGTTCGAGCCTCACCTGGAGCAAATGTTTTGACGTTTCTTACGTAAAAATAAGGTGAAATATAGAGAAAACGTGAAGTTGTAGTTTCTTTGGAATCGAATTTACCTTTATTCTTCAAATATTCATTATAGGTATTTCATCATGGAAATCTCGTGCCATTTTAAATTTTGATCCTATTAACAGCTCCAGTGGCGCAATTGGTTAGCGCACGGTACTTATAAAGCAGTATTTGTGAGCAATGCCGGGGTTGTGAGTTCGAGCCTCACCTGGAGCAAATGTTTTGACGTTTCTTACGTAAAAATAAGGTGAAATATAGAGAAAACGTGAAGTTGTAGTTTCTTTGGAATCGAATTTACCTTTATTCTTCAAATATTCATTATAGGTATTTCATCATGGAAATCTCGTGCCATTTTAAATTTTGATCCTATTAACAGCTCCAGTGGCGCAATTGGTTAGCGCACGGTACTTATAAAGCAGTATTTGTGAGCAATGCCGGGGTTGTGAGTTCGAGCCTCACCTGGAGCAAATGTTTTGACGTTTCTTACGTAAAAATAAGGTGAAATATAGAGAAAACGTGAAGTTGTAGTTTCTTTGGAATCGAATTTACCTTTATTCTTCAAATATTCATTATAGGTATTTCATCATGGAAATCTCGTGCCATTTTAAATTTTGATCCTATTAACAGCTCCAGTGGCGCAATTGGTTAGCGCACGGTACTTATAAAGCAGTATTTGTGAGCAATGCCGGGGTTGTGAGTTCGAGCCTCACCTGGAGCAAATGTTTTGACGTTTCTTACGTAAAAATAAGGTGAAATATAGAGAAAACGTGAAGTTGTAGTTTCTTTGGAATCGAATTTACCTTTATTCTTCAAATATTCATTATAGGTATTTCATCATGGAAATCTCGTGCCATTTTAAATTTTGATCCTATTAACAGCTCCAGTGGCGCAATTGGTTAGCGCACGGTACTTATAAAGCAGTATTTGTGAGCAATGCCGGGGTTGTGAGTTCGAGCCTCACCTGGAGCAAATGTTTTGACGTTTCTTACGTAAAAATAAGGTGAAATATAGAGAAAACGTGAAGTTGTAGTTTCTTTGGAATCGAATTTACCTTTATTCTTCAAATATTCATTATAGGTATTTCATCATGGAAATCTCGTGCCATTTTAAATTTTGATCCTATTAACAGCTCCAGTGGCGCAATTGGTTAGCGCACGGTACTTATAAAGCAGTATTTGTGAGCAATGCCGGGGTTGTGAGTTCGAGCCTCACCTGGAGCAAATGTTTTGACGTTTCTTACGTAAAAATAAGGTGAAATATAGAGAAAACGTGAAGTTGTAGTTTCTTTGGAATCGAATTTACCTTTATTCTTCAAATATTCATTATAGGTATTTCATCATGGAAATCTCGTGCCATTTTAAATTTTGATCCTATTAACAGCTCCAGTGGCGCAATTGGTTAGCGCACGGTACTTATAAAGCAGTATTTGTGAGCAATGCCGGGGTTGTGAGTTCGAGCCTCACCTGGAGCAAATGTTTTGACGTTTCTTACGTAAAAATAAGGTGAAATATAGAGAAAACGTGAAGTTGTAGTTTCTTTGGAATCGAATTTACCTTTATTCTTCAAATATTCATTATAGGTATTTCATCATGGAAATCTCGTGCCATTTTAAATTTTGATCCTATTAACAGCTCCAGTGGCGCAATTGGTTAGCGCACGGTACTTATAAAGCAGTATTTGTGAGCAATGCCGGGGTTGTGAGTTCGAGCCTCACCTGGAGCAAATGTTTTGACGTTTCTTACGTAAAAATAAGGTGAAATATAGAGAAAACGTGAAGTTGTAGTTTCTTTGGAATCGAATTTACCTTTATTCTTCAAATATTCATTATAGGTATTTCATCATGGAAATCTCGTGCCATTTTAAATTTTGATCCTATTAACAGCTCCAGTGGCGCAATTGGTTAGCGCACGGTACTTATAAAGCAGTATTTGTGAGCAATGCCGGGGTTGTGAGTTCGAGCCTCACCTGGAGCAAATGTTTTGACGTTTCTTACGTAAAAATAAGGTGAAATATAGAGAAAACGTGAAGTTGTAGTTTCTTTGGAATCGAATTTACCTTTATTCTTCAAATATTCATTATAGGTATTTCATCATGGAAATCTCGTGCCATTTTAAATTTTGATCCTATTAACAGCTCCAGTGGCGCAATTGGTTAGCGCACGGTACTTATAAAGCAGTATTTGTGAGCAATGCCGGGGTTGTGAGTTCGAGCCTCACCTGGAGCAAATGTTTTGACGTTTCTTACGTAAAAATAAGGTGAAATATAGAGAAAACGTGAAGTTGTAGTTTCTTTGGAATCGAATTTACCTTTATTCTTCAAATATTCATTATAGGTATTTCATCATGGAAATCTCGTGCCGTTTTAAATTTTGATTCTTTTAACAGCTCCAGTGGCGCAATTGGTTAGCGCACGGTACTTATAAAGCAGTATTTGTGAGCAATGCCGGGGTTGTGAGTTCGAGCCTCACCTGGAGCAAATGTTTTGACGTTTCTTACGTAAAAATAAGGTGAAATATAGAGAAAACGTGAAGTTGTAGTTTCTTTTGCAATCGAATTTACCTTTATTCTTCAAATATTCATTATAGGTATTTCATCATGGAAAT
This sequence comes from Eucriotettix oculatus, assembly GCA_034510155.1. Classification (NCBI taxonomy): domain Eukaryota; kingdom Metazoa; phylum Arthropoda; class Insecta; order Orthoptera; family Tetrigidae; genus Eucriotettix; species Eucriotettix oculatus. The sequence continues at coordinate 33,679,326 of CM067376.1, forward strand.
CTCGTGCCATTTTAAATTTTGATCCTATTAACAGCTCCAGTGGCGCAATTGGTTAGCGCACGGTACTTATAAAGCAGTATTTGTGAGCAATGCCGGGGTTGTGAGTTCGAGCCTCACCTGGAGCAAATGTTTTGACGTTTCTTACGTAAAAATAAGGTGAAATATAGAGAAAACGTGAAGTTGTAGTTTCTTTGGAATCGAATTTACCTTTATTCTTCAAATATTCATTATAGGTATTTCATCATGGAAATCTCGTGCCATTTTAAATTTTGATCCTATTAACAGCTCCAGTGGCGCAATTGGTTAGCGCACGGTACTTATAAAGCAGTATTTGTGAGCAATGCCGGGGTTGTGAGTTCGAGCCTCACCTGGAGCAAATGTTTTGACGTTTCTTACGTAAAAATAAGGTGAAATATAGAGAAAACGTGAAGTTGTAGTTTCTTTGGAATCGAATTTACCTTTATTCTTCAAATATTCATTATAGGTATTTCATCATGGAAATCTCGTGCCATTTTAAATTTTGATCCTATTAACAGCTCCAGTGGCGCAATTGGTTAGCGCACGGTACTTATAAAGCAGTATTTGTGAGCAATGCCGGGGTTGTGAGTTCGAGCCTCACCTGGAGCAAATGTTTTGACGTTTCTTACGTAAAAATAAGGTGAAATATAGAAAAAACGTGAAGTCGTAATTTTTTTGGCAATTGAATTTACTTGTATTCTTCAAATATTCGTTAAAGGTATTTATTAAAATAAATCTCGTGCCATTTTAAAATTTGTTTCTATTAACAGCTCCAGTGGCGCAATTGGTTAGCGCACGGTACTTATAAAGCAGTATTTGTGAGCAATGCCGGGGTTGTGAGTTCGAGCCTCACCTGGAGCAAATGTTTTGACGTTTCTTACGTAAAAATAAGGTGAAATATAGAGAAAACGTGAAGTTGTAGTTTCTTTTGCAATCGAATTTACCTTAATTCTTCAAATATTCGTTACAGGTATTTCTTCAAGTGAATCTCGTGCATTTTAAATTTTGATCCTATTAACAGCTCCAGTGGCGCAATTGGTTAGCGCACGGTACTTATAAAGCAGTATTTGTGAGCAATGCCGGGGTTGTGAGTTCGAGCCTCACCTGGAGCAAATGTTTTGACGTTTCTTACGTAAAAATAAGGTGAAATATAGAGAAAACGTGAAGTTGTAATTTCTTTTGCAATCGAATTTACCTTTATTCTTCAAATATTCGTTACAGGTATTTCTTCAAGTGAATCTCGTGCCATTTTAAATTTCGCTTCGATTAACAGCTCCAGTGGCGCAATTGGTTAGCGCACGGTACTTATAAAGCAGTATTTGTGAGCAATGCCGGGGTTGTGAGTTCGAGCCTCACCTGGAGCAAATGTTTTGACGTTTCTTACGTAAAAATAAGGTGAAATATAGAGAAAACGTGAAGTTGTAGTTTCTTTTGCAATCGAATTTACCTTTATTCTTCAAATATTCATTATAGGTATTTCATCATGGAAATCTCGTGCCATTTTAAATTTTGATCCTATTAACAGCTCCAGTGGCGCAATTGGTTAGCGCACGGTACTTATAAAGCAGTATTTGTGAGCAATGCCGGGGTTGTGAGTTCGAGCCTCACCTGGAGCAAATGTTTTGACGTTTCTTACGTAAAAATAAGGTGAAATATAGAAAAAACGTGAAGTCGTAATTTTTTTGGCAATTGAATTTACTTGTATTCTTCAAATATTCGTTAAAGGTATTTATTAAAATAAATCTCGTGCCATTTTAAAATTTGTTTCTATTAACAGCTCCAGTGGCGCAATTGGTTAGCGCACGGTACTTATAAAGCAGTATTTGTGAGCAATGCCGGGGTTGTGAGTTCGAGCCTCACCTGGAGCAAATGTTTTGACGTTTCTTACGTAAAAATAAGGTGAAATATAGAGAAAACGTGAAGTTGTAATTTCTTTTGCAATCGAATTTACCTTTATTCTTCAAATATTCGTTACAGGTATTTCTTCAAGTGAATCTCGTGCCATTTTAAATTTTGATCCTATTAACAGCTCCAGTGGCGCAATTGGTTAGCGCACGGTACTTATAAAGCAGTATTTGTGAGCAATGCCGGGGTTGTGAGTTCGAGCCTCACCTGGAGCAAATGTTTTGACGTTTCTTACGTAAAAAAGAGGTGAAATATAGAGAAAACGTGAAGTTGTAATTTCTTTTGCAATCGAATTTACCTTTATTCTTCAAATATTCGTTACAGGTATTTCTTCAAGGAAATCTCGTGCCATTTTAAATTTCGGTTCGATTAACAGCTCCAGTGGCGCAATTGGTTAGCGCACGGTACTTATAAAGCAGTATTTGTGAGCAATGCCGGGGTTGTGAGTTCGAGCCTCACCTGGAGCAAATGTTTTGACGTTTCTTACGTAAAAATAAGGTGAAATATAGAGAAAACGTGAAGTTGTAGTTTCTTTTGCAATCGAATTTACCTTTATTCTTCAAATATTCATTATAGGTATTTCATCATGGAAATCTCGTGCCATTTTAAATTTTGATCCTATTAACAGCTCCAGTGGCGCAATTGGTTAGCGCACGGTACTTATAAAGCAGTATTTGTGAGCAATGCCGGGGTTGTGAGTTCGAGCCTCACCTGGAGCAAATGTTTTGACGTTTCTTACGTAAAAAAGAGGTGAAATATAGAGAAAACGTGAAGTTGTAATTTCTTTTGCAATCGAATTTACCTTTATTCTTCAAATATTCGTTACAGGTATTTCTTCAAGGAAATCTCGTGCCATTTTAAATTTCGGTTCGATTAACAGCTCCAGTGGCGCAATTGGTTAGCGCACGGTACTTATAAAGCAGTATTTGTGAGCAATGCCGGGGTTGTGAGTTCGAGCCTCACCTGGAGCAAATGTTTTGACGTTTCTTACGTAAAAAAGAGGTGAAATATAGAGAAAACGTGAAGTTGTAATTTCTTTTGCAATCGAATTTACCTTTATTCTTCAAATATTCGTTACAGGTATTTCTTAACGGAAATCTCGTGCCATTTTAAATTTCTGGTCCATTAACAGCTCCAGTGGCGCAATTGGTTAGCGCACGGTACTTATAAAGCAGTATTTGTGAGCAATGCCGGGGTTGTGAGTTCGAGCCTCACCTGGAGCAAATGTTTTGACGTTTCTTACGTAAAAATAAGGTGAAATATAGAGAAAACGTGAAGTTGTAATTTCTTTTGCAATTGAATTTACTTGTATTCTTCAAATATTCGTTAAAGGTATTTATTAAAATAAATCTCGTGCCATTTTAAAATTTGTTTCTATTAACAGCTCCAGTGGCGCAATTGGTTAGCGCACGGTACTTATAAAGCAGTATTTGTGAGCAATGCCGGGGTTGTGAGTTCGAGCCTCACCTGGAGCAAATGTTTTAACGTTTCTTATGTAACAAAGAGGTGAAATATAGAGAAAACGTGAAGTTGTAATTTCTTTTGCAATCGAATTTACCTTTATTCTTCAAATATTCGTTACAGGTATTTCTTCAAGGAAATCTCGTGCCATTTTAAATTTCGGTTCGATTAACAGCTCCAGTGGCGCAATTGGTTAGCGCACGGTACTTATAAAGCAGTATTTGTGAGCAATGCCGGGGTTGTGAGTTCGAGCCTCACCTGGAGCAAATGTTTTGACGTTTCTTACGTAAAAAAGAGGTGAAATATAGAGAAAACGTGAAGTTGTAATTTCTTTTGCAATCGAATTTACCTTTATTCTTCAAATATTCGTTACAGGTATTTCTTCAAGGAAATCTCGTGCCATTTTAAATTTCGGTTCGATTAACAGCTCCAGTGGCGCAATTGGTTAGCGCACGGTACTTATAAAGCAGTATTTGTGAGCAATGCCGGGGTTGTGAGTTCGAGCCTCACCTGGAGCAAATGTTTTGACGTTTCTTACGTAAAAAAGAGGTGAAATATAGAGAAAACGTGAAGTTGTAATTTCTTTTGCAATCGAATTTACCTTTATTCTTCAAATATTCGTTACAGGTATTTCTTAACGGAAATCTCGTGCCATTTTAAATTTCGGTTCTATTAACAGCTCCAGTGGCGCAATTGGTTAGCGCACGGTACTTATAAAGCAGTATTTGTGAGCAATGCCGGGGTTGTGAGTTCGAGCCTCACCTGGAGCAAATGTTTTGACGTTTCTTACGTAAAAAAGAGGTGAAATATAGAGAAAACGTGAAGTTGTAATTTCTTTTGCAATCGAATTTACCTTTATTCTTCAAATATTCGTTACAGGTATTTATTAAAATAAATCTCGTGCCGTTTTAAAATTTGTTTTCATTAACAGCTCCAGTGGCGCAATTGGTTAGCGCACGGTACTTATAAAGCAGTATTTGTGAGCAATGCCGGGGTTGTGAGTTCGAGCCTCACCTGGAGCAAATGTTTTGACGTTTCTTACGTAAAAAAGAGGTGAAATATAGAGAAAACGTGAAGTTGTAATTTCTTTTGCAATCGAATTTACCTTTATTCTTCAAATATTCGTTACAGGTATTTCTTCAAGGAAATCTCGTGCCATTTTAAATTTCGGTTCGATTAACAGCTCCAGTGGCGCAATTGGTTAGCGCACGGTACTTATAAAGCAGTATTTGTGAGCAATGCCGGGGTTGTGAGTTCGAGCCTCACCTGGAGCAAATGTTTTGACGTTTCTTACGTAAAAAAGAGGTGAAATATAGAGAAAACGTGAAGTTGTAATTTCTTTTGCAATCGAATTTACCTTTATTCTTCAAATATTCGTTACAGGTATTTCATCATGGAAATCTCGTGCCATTTTAAATTTTGTTTCTATTAACAGCTCCAGTGGCGCAATTGGTTAGCGCACGGTACTTATAAAGCAGTATTTGTGAGCAATGCCGGGGTTGTGAGTTCGAGCCTCACCTGGAGCAAATGTTTTGACGTTTCTTACGTAAAAGTAAGGTGAAATATAGAGAAAACGTGAAGTTGCAATTTCTTTTGCAATCGAATTTACCTTTATTCTTCAAATATTCGTTACAGGTATTTCTTAACGGAAATCTCGTGCCATTTTAAATTTCTGGTCCATTAACAGCTCCAGTGGCGCAATTGGTTAGCGCACGGTACTTATAAAGCAGTATTTGTGAGCAATGCCGGGGTTGTGAGTTCGAGCCTCACCTGGAGCAAATGTTTTGACGTTTCTTACGTAAAAAAGAGGTGAAATATAGAGAAAACGTGAAGTTGTAATTTCTTTTGCAATCGAATTTTCCTTTATTTTTCAAATATTCGTTACAGGTACTTCTTAACGGAAATCTCGTGCCATTTTAAATTTCTGGTCCATTAACAGCTCCAGTGGCGCAATTGGTTAGCGCACGGTACTTATAAAGCAGTATTTGTGAGCAATGCCGGGGTTGTGAGTTCGAGCCTCACCTGGAGCAAATGTTTTGACGTTTCTTACGTAAAAATAAGGTGAAATATAGAGAAAACGTGAAGTTGTAATTTCTTTTGCAATCGAATTTACCTTTATTCTTCAAATATTCGTTACAGGTATTTCTTCAAGGAAATCTCGTGCCATTTTAAATTTCGGTTCGATTAACAGCTCCAGTGGCGCAATTGGTTAGCGCACGGTACTTATAAAGCAGTATTTGTGAGCAATGCCGGGGTTGTGAGTTCGAGCCTCACCTGGAGCAAATGTTTTGACGTTTCTTACGTAAAAATAAGGTGAAATATAGAGAAAACGTGAAGTTGTAATTTCTTTTGCAATCGAATTTACCTTTATTCTTCAAATATTCGTTACAGGTATTTCTTCAACGGAAATCTCGTGCCATTTTAAAATTCTTTTCTATTAACAGCTCCAGTGGCGCAATTGGTTAGCGCACGGTACTTATAAAGCAGTATTTGTGAGCAATGCCGGGGTTGTGAGTTCGAGCCTCACCTGGAGCAAACGTTTTTGACGTTTCTTACGTAAAAAAGAGGTGAAATATAGAGAAAACGTGAAGTTGTAATTTCTTTTGCAATCGAATTTACCTTTATTCTTCAAATATTCGTTACAGGTATTTCTTCAAGGAAATCGCGTGCCAATTTAAATTTCGGTTCGATTAACAGCTCCAGTGGCGCAATTGGTTAGCGCACGGTACTTATAAAGCAGTATTTGTGAGCAATGCCGGGGTTGTGAGTTCGAGCCTCACCTGGAGCAAATGTTTTTGTCTTTTCTTACGTAAAAAAGAGGTGAAATATAGAGAAAACGTGAAGTTGTAATTTCTTTTGCAATCGAATTTACCTTTATTCTTCAAATATTCGTTACAGGTATTTCTTAACAGAAATCTCGTGCCATTTTAAAATTTGTTTCTATTAACAGCTCCAGTGGCGCAATTGGTTAGCGCACGGTACTTATAAAGCAGTATTTGTGAGCAATGCCGGGGTTGTGAGTTCGAGCCTCACCTGGAGCAAATGTTTTGACGTTTCTTACGTAAAAGTAAGGTGAAATATAGAGAAAACGTGAGGTTGCAATTTCTTTTGCAATCGAATTTACCTTTATTCTTCAAATATTCGTTACAGGTATTTCTTCAAGGAAATCTCGTGCCATTTTAAATTTCGGTTATTAACAGCTCCAGTGGCGCAATTGGTTAGCGCACGGTACTTATAAAGCAGTATTTGTGAGCAATGCCGGGGTTGTGAGTTCGAGCCTCACCTGGAGCAAATGTTTTTTCGTTTCTTACGTAAAAAAGAGGTGAAATATAGAGAAAACGTGAAGTTGTAATTTCTTTTGCAATCGAATTTACCTTTATTCTTCAAATATTCGTTACAGGTATTTCTTCAAGGAAATCGCGTGCCAATTTAAATTTCGGTTCGATTAACAGCTCCAGTGGCGCAATTGGTTAGCGCACGGTACTTATAAAGCAGTATTTGTGAGCAATGCCGGGGTTGTGAGTTCGAGCCTCACCTGGAGCAAATGTTTTGTCGTTTCTTACGTAAAAAAGAGGTGAAATATAGAGAAAACGTGAAGTTGTAATTTCTTTTGCAATCGAATTTACCTTTATTCTTCAAATATTCGTTACAGGTATTTCTTCAACGGAAATCTCGTGCCATTTTAAATTTCGGTTATTAAAAGCTCCAGTGGCGCAATTGGTTAGCGCACGGTACTTATAAAGCAGTATTTGTGAGCAATGCCGGGGTTGTGAGTTCGAGCCTCACCTGGAGCAAATGTTTTGACGTTTCTTACGTAAAAAAGAGGTGAAATATAGAGAAAACGTGAAGTTGTAATTTCTTTTGCAATCGAATTTACCTTTATTCTTCAAATATTCGTTACAGGTATTTCTTAACAGAAATCTCGTGCCATTTTAAATTTCGGTTTAAAAGCTCCAGTGGCGCAATTGGTTAGCGCACGGTACTTATAAAGCAGTATTTGTGAGCAATGCCGGGGTTGTGAGTTCGAGCCTCACCTGGAGCAAATGTTTTTTCGTTTCTTACGTAAAAAAGAGGTGAAATATAGAGAAAACGTGAAGTTGTAATTTCTTTTGCAATCGAATTTACCTTTATTCTTCAAATATTCGTTACAGGTATTTCTTCAAGGAAATCGCGTGCCAATTTAAATTTCGGTTCGATTAACAGCTCCAGTGGCGCAATTGGTTAGCGCACGGTACTTATAAAGCAGTATTTGTGAGCAATGCCGGGGTTGTGAGTTCGAGCCTCACCTGGAGCAAATGTTTTGACGTTTCTTACGTAAAAAAGAGGTGAAATATAGAGAAAACGTGAAGTTGTAATTTCTTTTGCAATCGAATTTACCTTTATTCTTCAAATATTCGTTACAGGTATTTCTTAACAGAAATCTCGTGCCATTTTAAATTTCGGTTTAAAAGCTCCAGTGGCGCAATTGGTTAGCGCACGGTACTTATAAAGCAGTATTTGTGAGCAATGCCGGGGTTGTGAGTTCGAGCCTCACCTGGAGCAAATGTTTTGACGTTTCTTACGTAAAAAAGAGGTGAAATATAGAGAAAACGTGAAGTTGTAATTTCTTTTGCAATCGAATTTACCTTTATTCTTCAAATATTCGTTACAGGTATTTCTTCAAGGAAATCTCGTGCCATTTTAAATTTCGGTTTAAAAGCTCCAGTGGCGCAATTGGTTAGCGCACGGTACTTATAAAGCAGTATTTGTGAGCAATGCCGGGGTTGTGAGTTCGAGCCTCACCTGGAGCAAATGTTTTTTCGTTTCTTACGTAAAAAAGAGGTGAAATATAGAGAAAACGTGAAGTTGTAATTTCTTTTGCAATCGAATTTACCTTTATTCTTCAAATATTCGTTACAGGTATTTCTTCAAGGAAATCTCGTGCCATTTTAAATTTCGGTTCGATTAACAGCTCCAGTGGCGCAATTGGTTAGCGCACGGTACTTATAAAGCAGTATTTGTGAGCAATGCCGGGGTTGTGAGTTCGAGCCTCACCTGGAGCAAATGTTTTGACGTTTCTTACGTAAAAAAGAGGTGAAATATAGAGAAAACGTGAAGTTGTAATTTCTTTTGCAATCGAATTTACCTTTATTCTTCAAATATTCGTTACAGGTATTTCTTCAAGGAAATCTCGTGCCATTTTAAATTTCGGTTTAAAAGCTCCAGTGGCGCAATTGGTTAGCGCACGGTACTTATAAAGCAGTATTTGTGAGCAATGCCGGGGTTGTGAGTTCGAGCCTCACCTGGAGCAAATGTTTTTTCGTTTCTTACGTAAAAAAGAGGTGAAATATAGAGAAAACGTGAAGTTGTAATTTCTTTTGCAATCGAATTTACCTTTATTCTTCAAATATTCGTTACAGGTATTTCTTCAAGGAAATCTCGTGCCATTTTAAATTTCGGTTTAAAAGCTCCAGTGGCGCAATTGGTTAGCGCACGGTACTTATAAAGCAGTATTTGTGAGCAATGCCGGGGTTGTGAGTTCGAGCCTCACCTGGAGCAAATGTTTTGACGTTTCTTACGTAAAAATGAGGTGAAATATAGAGAAAACGTGAAGTTGTAATTTCTTTTGCAATCGAATTTACCTTTATTCTTCAAATATTCGTTACAGGTATTTCTTCAAGGAAATCTCGTGCCATTTTAAATTTCGGTTCGATTAACAGCTCCAGTGGCGCAATTGGTTAGCGCACGGTACTTATAAAGCAGTATTTGTGAGCAATGCCGGGGTTGTGAGTTCGAGCCTCACCTGGAGCAAATGTTTTGACGTTTCTTACGTAAAAAAGATGTGAAATATAGAGAAAACGTGAAGTTGTAATTTCTTTTGCAATCGAATTTACCTTTATTCTTCAAATATTCGTTACAGGTATTTCTTAACAGGAAATCTCGTGCCATTTTAAATTTCGGTTATTAAAAGCTCCAGTGGCGCAATTGGTTAGCGCACGGTACTTATAAAGCAGTATTTGTGAGCAATGCCGGGGTTGTGAGTTCGAGCCTCACCTGGAGCAAATGTTTTTTCGTTTCTTACGTAAAAAAGAGGTGAAATATAGAGAAAACGTGAAGTTGTAATTTCTTTTGCAATCGAATTTACCTTTATTCTTCAAATATTCGTTACAGGTATTTCTTAACAGGAAATCTCGTGCCATTTTAAATTTCGGTTATTAAAAGCTCCTGTGGCGCAATTGGTTAGCGCACGGTACTTATAAAGCAGTATTTGTGAGCAATGCCGGGGTTGTGAGTTCGAGCCTCACCTGGAGCAAATGTTTTGACGTTTCTTATTTAAAAGTAAGGTGAAATATAGAGAAAACGTGAAGTTGCAATTTCTTTTGCAATCGAATTTACCTTTATTCTTCAAATATTCGTTACAGGTATTTCTTAACTGAAATCTCGTGCCATTTTAAATTTCGGTTTAAAAGCTCCAGTGGCGCAATTGGTTAGCGCACGGTACTTATAAAGCAGTATTTGTGAGCAATGCCGGGGTTGTGAGTTCGAGCCTCACCTGGAGCAAATGTTTTTTCGTTTCTTACGTAAAAAAGAGGTGAAATATAGAGAAAACGTGAAGTTGTAATTTCTTTTGCAATCGAATTTACCTTTATTCTTCAAATATTCGTTACAGGTATTTCTTCAAGGAAATCTCGTGCCATTTTAAATTTCGGTTCGATTAACAGCTCCAGTGGCGCAATTGGTTAGCGCACGGTACTTATAAAGCAGTATTTGTGAGCAATGCCGGGGTTGTGAGTTCGAGCCTCACCTGGAGCAAATGTTTTGACGTTTCTTACGTAAAAAAGAGGTGAAATATAGAGAAAACGTGAAGTTGTAATTTCTTTTGCAATCGAATTTACCTTTATTCTTCAAATATTCGTTACAGGTATTTCTTAACAGAAATCTCGTGCCATTTTAAATTTCGGTTTAAAAGCTCCAGTGGCGCAATTGGTTAGCGCACGGTACTTATAAAGCAGTATTTGTGAGCAATGCCGGGGTTGTGAGTTCGAGCCTCACCTGGAGCAAATGTTTTGACGTTTCTTACGTAAAAAAGAGGTGAAATATAGAGAAAACGTGAAGTTGTAATTTCTTTTGCAATCGAATTTACCTTTATTCTTCAAATATTCGTTACAGGTATTTCTTAACGGAAATCTCGTGCCATTTTAAATTTCGGTTCGATTAAAAGCTCCAGTGGCGCAATTGGTTAGCGCACGGTACTTATAAAGCAGTATTTGTGAGCAATGCCGGGGTTGTGAGTTCGAGCCTCACCTGGAGCAAATGTTTTTTCGTTTCTTACGTAAAAAAGAGGTGAAATATAGAGAAAACGTGAAGTTGTAATTTCTTTTGCAATCGAATTTACCTTTATTCTTCAAATATTCGTTACAGGTATTTCTTCAAGGAAATCTCGTGCCATTTTAAATTTCGGTTCGATTAACAGCTCCAGTGGCGCAATTGGTTAGCGCACGGTACTTATAAAGCAGTATTTGTGAGCAATGCCGGGGTTGTGAGTTCGAGCCTCACCTGGAGCAAATGTTTTTTCGTTTCTTACGTAAAAAAGAGGTGAAATATAGAGAAAACGTGAAGTTGTAATTTCTTTTGCAATCGAATTTACCTTTATTCTTCAAATATTCGTTACAGGTATTTCTTCAAGGAAATCTCGTGCCATTTTAAATTTCGGTTCATTAAAGCTCCAGTGGCGCAATTGGTTAGCGCACGGTACTTATAAAGCAGTATTTGTGAGCAATGCCGGGGTTGTGAGTTCGAGCCTCACCTGGAGCAAATGTTTTTTCGTTTCTTACGTAAAAAAGAGGTGAAATATAGAGAAAACGTGAAGTTGTAATTTCTTTTGCAATCGAATTTACCTTTATTCTTCAAATATTCGTTACAGGTATTTCTTCAAGGAAATCTCGTGCCATTTTAAATTTCGGTTTAAAAGCTCCAGTGGCGCAATTGGTTAGCGCACGGTACTTATAAAGCAGTATTTGTGAGCAATGCCGGGGTTGTGAGTTCGAGCCTCACCTGGAGCAAATGTTTTTTCGTTTCTTACGTAAAAAAGAGGTGAAATATAGAGAAAACGTGAAGTTGTAATTTCTTTTGCAATCGAATTTACCTTTATTCTTCAAATATTCGTTACAGGTATTTCTTCAAGGAAATCTCGTGCCATTTTAAATTTCGGTTGATTAAAGCTCCAGTGGCGCAATTGGTTAGCGCACGGTACTTATAAAGCAGTATTTGTGAGCAATGCCGGGGTTGTGAGTTCGAGCCTCACCTGGAGCAAATGTTTTGACGTTTCTTACGTAAAAAAGAGGTGAAATATAGAGAAAACGTGAAGTTGTAATTTCTTTTGCAATCGAATTTACCTTTATTCTTCAAATATTCGTTACAGGTATTTCTTAACAGGAAATCTCGTGCCATTTTAAATTTCGGTTTAAAAGCTCCAGTGGCGCAATTGGTTAGCGCACGGTACTTATAAAGCAGTATTTGTGAGCAATGCCGGGGTTGTGAGTTCGAGCCTCACCTGGAGCAAATGTTTTTACGTTTCTTACGTAAAAAAGAGGTGAAATATAGAGAAAACGTGAAGTTGTAATTTCTTTTGCAATCGAATTTACCTTTATTCTTCAAATATTCGTTACAGGTATTTCTTAACAGAAATCTCGTGCCATTTTAAATTTCGGTTTAAAAGCTCCAGTGGCGCAATTGGTTAGCGCACGGTACTTATAAAGCAGTATTTGTGAGCAATGCCGGGGTTGTGAGTTCGAGCCTCACCTGGAGCAAATGTTTTTTCGTTTCTTACGTAAAAAAGAGGTGAAATATAGAGAAAACGTGAAGTTGTAATTTCTTTTGCAATCGAATTTACCTTTATTCTTCAAATATTCGTTACAGGTATTTCTTCAAGGAAATCTCGTGCCATTTTAAATTTCGGTTCGATTAACAGCTCCAGTGGCGCAATTGGTTAGCGCACGGTACTTATAAAGCAGTATTTGTGAGCAATGCCGGGGTTGTGAGTTCGAGCCTCACCTGGAGCAAATGTTTTTTCGTTTCTTACGTAAAAAAGAGGTGAAATATAGAGAAAACGTGAAGTTGTAATTTCTTTTGCAATCGAATTTACCTTTATTCTTCAAATATTCGTTACAGGTATTTCTTCAAGGAAATCTCGTGCCATTTTAAATTTCGGTCTTAAAAGCTCCAGTGGCGCAATTGGTTAGCGCACGGTACTTATAAAGCAGTATTTGTGAGCAATGCCGGGGTTGTGAGTTCGAGCCTCACCTGGAGCAAATGTTTTTTCGTTTCTTACGTAAAAAAGAGGTGAAATATAGAGAAAACGTGAAGTTGTAATTTCTTTTGCAATCGAATTTATCTTTATTCTTCAAATATTCGTTACAGGTATTTCTTAACGGAAATCTCGGTGCCATTTTAAATTTCGGTTCGATTAAAAGCTCCAGTGGCGCAATTGGTTAGCGCACGGTACTTATAAAGCAGTATTTGTGAGCAATGCCGGGGTTGTGAGTTCGAGCCTCACCTGGAGCAAATGTTTTTTCGTTTCTTACGTAAAAAAGAGGTGAAATATAGAGAAAACGTGAAGTTGTAATTTCTTTTGCAATCGAATTTACCTTTATTCTTCAAATATTCGTTACAGGTATTTCTTCAAGGAAATCTCGTGCCATTTTAAATTTCGGTTCGATTAACAGCTCCAGTGGCGCAATTGGTTAGCGCACGGTACTTATAAAGCAGTATTTGTGAGCAATGCCGGGGTTGTGAGTTCGAGCCTCACCTGGAGCAAATGTTTTTTCGTTTCTTACGTAAAAATAAGGTGAAATATAGAGAAAACGTGAAGTTGTAATTTCTTTTGCAATCGAATTTACCTTTATTCTTCAAATATTCGTTACAGGTACTTCTTAACGGAAATCTCGTGCTATTTTAAATTTCGGTTTAAAAGCTCCAGTGGCGCAATTGGTTAGCGCACGGTACTTATAAAGCAGTATTTGTGAGCAATGCCGGGGTTGTGAGTTCGAGCCTCACCTGGAGCAAATGTTTTTTCGTTTCTTACGTAAAAATAAGGTGAAATATAGAGAAAACGTGAAGTTGTAATTTCTTTTGCAATCGAATTTACCTTTATTCTTCAAATATTCGTTACAGGTATTTCTTAACGGAAATCTCGTGCCATTTTAAATTTCGGTTCGATTAACAGCTCCAGTGGCGCAATTGGTTAGCGCACGGTACTTATAAAGCAGTATTTGTGAGCAATGCCGGGGTTGTGAGTTCGAGCCTCACCTGGAGCAAATGTTTTTTCGTTTCTTACGTAAAAAAGAGGTGAAATATAGAGAAAACGTGAAGTTGTAATTTCTTTTGCAATCGAATTTACCTTTATTCTTCAAATATTCGTTACAGGTATTTCTTAACGGAAATCTCGTGCCATTTTAAATTTCGGTTCGATTAACAGCTCCAGTGGCGCAATTGGTTAGCGCACGGTACTTATAAAGCAGTATTTGTGAGCAATGCCGGGGTTGTGAGTTCGAGCCTCACCTGGAGCAAATGTTTTTTCGTTTCTTACGTAAAAAAGAGGTGAAATATAGAGAAAACGTGAAGTTGTAATTTCTTTTGCAATCGAATTTACCTTTATTCTTCAAATATTCGTTACAGGTATTTCTTCAAGGAAATCTCGTGCCATTTTAAATTTCGGTTCGATTAAGAGCTCCAGTGGCGCAATTGGTTAGCGCACGGTACTTATAAAGCAGTATTTGTGAGCAATGCCGGGGTTGTGAGTTCGAGCCTCACCTGGAGCAAATGTTTTGACGTTTCTTACGTAAAAAAGAGGTGAAATATAGAGAAAACGTGAAGTTGTAATTTCTTTTGCAATCGAATTTACCTTTATTCTTCAAATATTCGTTACAGGTATTTCTTAACAGGAAATCTCGTGCCATTTTAAATTTCGGTTTAAAAGCTCCAGTGGCGCAATTGGTTAGCGCACGGTACTTATAAAGCAGTATTTGTGAGCAATGCCGGGGTTGTGAGTTCGAGCCTCACCTGGAGCAAATGTTTTAACGTTTCTTACGTAAAAATAAGGTGAAATATAGAGAAAACGTGAAGTTGTAATTTCTTTTGCAATCGAATTTTCCTTTATTCTTCAAATATTCGTTACAGGTATTTCTGAACGGAAATCTCGTGCCATTTTAAATTTCGGTTTAAAAGCTCCAGTGGCGCAATTGGTTAGCGCACGGTACTTATAAAGCAGTATTTGTGAGCAATGCCGGGGTTGTGAGTTCGAGCCTCACCTGGAGCAAATGTTTTTTCGTTTCTTACGTAAAAAAGAGGTGAAATATAGAGAAAACGTGAAGTTGTAATTTCTTTTGCAATCGAATTTACCTTTATTCTTCAAATATTCGTTACAGGTATTTCTTCAAGGAAATCGCGTGCCAATTTAAATTTCGGTTCGATTAAGAGCTCCAGTGGCGCAATTGGTTAGCGCACGGTACTTATAAAGCAGTATTTGTGAGCAATGCCGGGGTTGTGAGTTCGAGCCTCACCTGGAGCAAATGTTTTTTCGTTTCTTACGTAAAAAAGAGGTGAAATATAGAGAAAACGTGAAGTTGTAATTTCTTTTGCAATCGAATTTACCTTTATTCTTCAAATATTCGTTACAGGTATTTCTTAACGGAAATCTCGTGCCATTTTAAATTTTGATCCTATTAACAGCTCCAGTGGCGCAATTGGTTAGCGCACGGTACTTATAAAGCAGTATTTGTGAGCAATGCCGGGGTTGTGAGTTCGAGCCTCACCTGGAGCAAATGTTTTTTCGTTTCTTACGTAAAAAAGAGGTGAAATATAGAGAAAACGTGAAGTTGTAATTTCTTTTGCAATCGAATTTACCTTTATTCTTCAAATATTCGTTACAGGTATTTCTTCAAGGAAATCGCGTGCCAATTTTAATTTCTGTTCGATTAACAGCTCCAGTGGCGCAATTGGTTAGCGCACGGTACTTATAAAGCAGTATTTGTGAGCAATGCCGGGGTTGTGAGTTCGAGCCTCACCTGGAGCAAATGTTTTAACGTTTCTTACGTAAAAATAAGGTGAAATATAGAGAAAACGTGAAGTTGTAATTTCTTTTGCAATCGAATTTTCCTTTATTCTTCAAATATTCGTTACAGGTATTTCTTAACGGAAATCTCGTGCCATTTTAAATTTCGGTTCGATTAACAGCTCCAGTGGCGCAATTGGTTAGCGCACGGTACTTATAAAGCAGTATTTGTGAGCAATGCCGGGGTTGTGAGTTCGAGCCTCACCTGGAGCAAATGTTTTGACGTTTCTTACGTAAAAGTAAGGTGAAATATAGAGAAAACGTGAAGTTGCAATTTCTTTTGCAATCGAATTTACCTTTATTCTTCAAATATTCGTTACAGGTATTTCTTCAAGGAAATCGCGTGCCAATTTAAATTTCGGTTCGATTAACAGCTCCAGTGGCGCAATTGGTTAGCGCACGGTACTTATAAAGCAGTATTTGTGAGCAATGCCGGGGTTGTGAGTTCGAGCCTCACCTGGAGCAAATGTTTTGACGTTTCTTACGTAAAAAAGAGGTGAAATATAGAGAAAACGTGAAGTTGTAATTTCTTTTGCAATCGAATTTACCTTTATTCTTCAAATATTCGTTACAGGTATTTCTTCAAGGAAATCTCGTGCCATTTTAAATTTTGATCCTATTAACAGCTCCAGTGGCGCAATTGGTTAGCGCACGGTACTTATAAAGCAGTATTTGTGAGCAATGCCGGGGTTGTGAGTTCGAGCCTCACCTGGAGCAAATGTTTTTTCGTTTCTTACGTAAAAAAGAGGTGAAATATAGAGAAAACGTGAAGTTGTAATTTCTTTTGCAATCGAATTTACCTTTATTCTTCAAATATTCGTTACAGGTATTTCTTAACGGAAATCTCGTGCCATTTTAAATTTCGGTTTAAAAGCTCCAGTGGCGCAATTGGTTAGCCCACGGTACTTATAAAGCAGTATTTGTGAGCAATGCCGGGGTTGTGAGTTCGAGCCTCACCTGGAGCAAATGTTTTGACGTTTCTTACGTAAAAAAGAGGTGAAATATAGAGAAAACGTGAAGTTGTAATTTCTTTTGCAATCGAATTTACCTTTATTCTTCAAATATTCGTTACAGGTATTTCTTCAAGGAAATCTCGTGCCATTTTAAATTTCGGTTCGATTAACAGCTCCAGTGGCGCAATTGGTTAGCGCACGGTACTTATAAAGCAGTATTTGTGAGCAATGCCGGGGTTGTGAGTTCGAGCCTCACCTGGTGCAAATGTTTTTGTCTTTTCTTACGTAAAAAAGAGGTGAAATATAGAGAAAACGTGAAGTTGTAATTTCTTTTGCAATCGAATTTACCTTTATTCTTCAAATATTCGTTAAAGTTACGTATTAAAATAAATCTCGTGCCATTTTAAAATTTGTTTCTATTAACTGCTCCAGTGGCGCAATTGGTTAGCGCACGGTACTTATAAAGCAGTATTTGTGAGCAATGCCGGGGTTGTGAGTTCGAGCCTCACCTGGAGCAAATGTTTTTTCGTTTCTTACGTAAAAAAGAGGTGAAATATAGAGAAAACGTGAAGTTGTAATTTCTTTTGCAATCGAATTTACCTTTATTCTTCAAATATTCGTTACAGGTATTTCTTCAAGGAAATCTCGTGCCATTTTAAATTTCGGTTCGATTAACAGCTCCAGTGGCGCAATTGGTTAGCGCACGGTACTTATAAAGCAGTATTTGTGAGCAATGCCGGGGTTGTGAGTTCGAGCCTCACCTGGAGCAAATGTTTTTTACGTTTCTTACGTAAAAAAGAGGTGAAATATAGAGAAAACGTGAAGTTGTAATTTCTTTTGCAATCGAATTTACCTTTATTCTTCAAATATTCGTTACAGGTATTTCTTAACAGGAAATCTCGTGCCATTTTAAATTTCGGTTTAAAAGCTCCAGTGGCGCAATTGGTTAGCGCACGGTACTTATAAAGCAGTATTTGTGAGCAATGCCGGGGTTGTGAGTTCGAGCCTCACCTGGAGCAAATGTTTTTTCGTTTCTTACGTAAAAAAGAGGTGAAATATAGAGAAAACGTGAAGTTGTAATTTCTTTTGCAATCGAATTTACCTTTATTCTTCAAATATTCGTTACAGGTATTTCTTCAAGGAAATCTCGTGCCATTTTAAATTTCGGTTCGATTAACAGCTCCAGTGGCGCAATTGGTTAGCGCACGGTACTTATAAAGCAGTATTTGTGAGCAATGCCGGGGTTGTGAGTTCGAGCCTCACCTGGAGCAAATGTTTTTTCGTTTCTTACGTAAAAAAGAGGTGAAATATAGAGAAAACGTGAAGTTGTAATTTCTTTTGCAATCGAATTTACCTTTATTCTTCAAATATTCGTTACAGGTATTTCTTCAAGGAAATCTCGTGCCATTTTAAATTTCGGTTCGATTAACAGCTCCAGTGGCGCAATTGGTTAGCGCACGGTACTTATAAAGCAGTATTTGTGAGCAATGCCGGGGTTGTGAGTTCGAGCCTCACCTGGAGCAAATGTTTTTTCGTTTCTTACGTAAAAAAGAGGTGAAATATAGAGAAAACGTGAAGTTGTAATTTCTTTTGCAATCGAATTTACCTTTATTCTTCAAATATTCGTTACAGGTATTTCTTCAAGGAAATCTCGTGCCATTTTAAATTTCGGTTCGATTAACAGCTCCAGTGGCGCAATTGGTTAGCGCACGGTACTTATAAAGCAGTATTTGTGAGCAATGCCGGGGTTGTGAGTTCGAGCCTCACCTGGAGCAAATGTTTTGACGTTTCTTACGTAAAAAAGAGGTGAAATATAGAGAAAACGTGAAGTTGTAATTTCTTTTGCAATCGAATTTACCTTTATTCTTCAAATATTCGTTACAGGTATTTCTTCAACGGAAATCTCGTGCCATTTTAAAATTTTTTCTATTAACAGCTCCAGTGGCGCAATTGGTTAGCGCACGGTACTTATAAAGCAGTATTTGTGAGCAATGCCGGGGTTGTGAGTTCGAGCCTCACCTGGAGCAAATGTTTTTTCGTTTCTTACGTAAAAAAGAGGTGAAATATAGAGAAAACGTGAAGTTGTAATTTCTTTTGCAATCGAATTTACCTTTATTCTTCAAATATTCGTTACAGGTATTTCTTCAAGGAAATCTCGTGCCATTTTAAATTTCGGTTCGATTAACAGCTCCAGTGGCGCAATTGGTTAGCGCACGGTACTTATAAAGCAGTATTTGTGAGCAATGCCGGGGTTGTGAGTTCGAGCCTCACCTGGAGCAAATGTTTTTTCGTTTCTTACGTAAAAAAGAGGTGAAATATAGAGAAAACGTGAAGTTGTAATTTCTTTTGCAATCGAATTTTCCTTTATTCTTCAAATATTCGTTACAGGTATTTCTTAACGGAAATCTCGTGCCATTTTAAATTTTGATCCTATTAACAGCTCCAGTGGCGCAATTGGTTAGCGCACGGTACTTATAAAGCAGTATTTGTGAGCAATGCCGGGGTTGTGAGTTCGAGCCTCACCTGGAGCAAATGTTTTGACGTTTCTTACGTAAAAATAAGGTGAAATATAGAGAAAACGTGAAGTTGCAATTTCTTTTGCAATCGAATTTACCTTTATTCTTCAAATATTCGTTACAGGTATTTCTTCAAGGAAATCTCGTGCCATTTTAAATTTCGGTTCGATTAACAGCTCCAGTGGCGCAATTGGTTAGCGCACGGTACTTATAAAGCAGTATTTGTGAGCAATGCCGGGGTTGTGAGTTCGAGCCTCACCTGGAGCAAATGTTTTTTCGTTTCTTACGTAAAAAAGAGGTGAAATATAGAGAAAACGTGAAGTTGTAATTTCTTTTGCAATCGAATTTACCTTTATTCTTCAAATATTCGTTACAGGTATTTCTTAACGGAAATCTCGTGCCATTTTAAATTTCGGTTCGATTAACAGCTCCAGTGGCGCAATTGGTTAGCGCACGGTACTTATAAAGCAGTATTTGTGAGCAATGCCGGGGTTGTGAGTTCGAGCCTCACCTGGAGCAAATGTTTTTTCGTTTCTTACGTAAAAAAGAGGTGAAATATAGAGAAAACGTGAAGTTGTAATTTCTTTTGCAATCGAATTTACCTTTATTCTTCAAATATTCGTTACAGGTATTTCTTCAAGGAAATCTCGTGCCATTTTAAATTTTGATCCTATTAACAGCTCCAGTGGCGCAATTGGTTAGCGCACGGTACTTATAAAGCAGTATTTGTGAGCAATGCCGGGGTTGTGAGTTCGAGCCTCACCTGGAGCAAATGTTTTTTCGTTTCTTACGTAAAAAAGAGGTGAAATATAGAGAAAACGTGAAGTTGTAATTTCTTTTGCAATCGAATTTACCTTTATTCTTCAAATATTCGTTACAGGTATTTCTTCAAGGAAATCTCGTGCCATTTTAAATTTCTATTAACAGCTCCAATGGCGCAATTGGTTAGCGCACGGTACTTATAAAGCAGTATTTGTGAGAATGCCTGGGTTGTGTGTTCGAGCCTCACCTGGAGCAAATGTTTTTTCGTTTCTTACGTAAAAAAGAGGTGAAATATAGAGAAAACGTGAAGTTGTAATTTCTTTTGCAATCGAATTTACCTTTATTCTTCAAATATTCGTTACAGGTATTTCTTAACAGAAATCTCGTGCCATTTTAAAATTCGTTTCCATTAACAGCTCCAGTGGCGCAATTGGTTAGCGCACGGTACTTATAAAGCAGTATTTGTGAGCAATGCCGGGGTTGTGAGTTCGAGCCTCACCTGGAGCAAATGTTTTTTCGTTTCTTACGTAAAAAAGAGGTGAAATATAGAGAAAACGTGAAGTTGTAATTTCTTTTGCAATCGAATTTACCTTTATTCTTCAAATATTCGTTACAGGTATTTCTTCAAGGAAATCTCGTG
This sequence comes from Eucriotettix oculatus, assembly GCA_034510155.1. Taxonomy (NCBI): domain Eukaryota; kingdom Metazoa; phylum Arthropoda; class Insecta; order Orthoptera; family Tetrigidae; genus Eucriotettix; species Eucriotettix oculatus. The sequence goes on from CM067376.1 coordinate 33,699,672, forward strand.
CCATTTTAAATTTCTGGTCCATTAACAGCTCCAGTGGCGCAATTGGTTAGCGCACGGTACTTATAAAGCAGTATTTGTGAGCAATGCCGGGGTTGTGAGTTCGAGCCTCACCTGGAGCAAATGTTTTTTCGTTTCTTACGTAAAAAAGAGGTGAAATATAGAGAAAACGTGAAGTTGTAATTTCTTTTGCAATCGAATTTACCTTTATTCTTCAAATATTCGTTACAGGTATTTCTTCAAGGAAATCTCGTGCCATTTTAAATTTTGTTTCTATTAACAGCTCCAGTGGCGCAATTGGTTAGCGCACGGTACTTATAAAGCAGTATTTGTGAGCAATGCCGGGGTTGTGAGTTCGAGCCTCACCTGGAGCAAATGTTTTTTACGTTTCTTACGTAAAAAAGAGGTGAAATATAGAGAAAACGTGAAGTTGTAATTTCTTTTGCAATCGAATTTACCTTTATTCTTCAAATATTCGTTACAGGTATTTCTTAACAGAAATCTCGTGCCATTTTAAATTTCGGTTTATTAAAGCTCCAGTGGCGCAATTGGTTAGCGCACGGTACTTATAAAGCAGTATTTGTGAGCAATGCCGGGGTTGTGAGTTCGAGCCTCACCTGGAGCAAATGTTTTTCGTTTCTTACGTAAAAAAGAGGTGAAATATAGAGAAAACGTGAAGTTGTAATTTCTTTTGCAATCGAATTTACCTTTATTCTTCAAATATTCGTTACAGGTATTTCTTCAAGGAAATCTCGTGCCATTTTAAATTTCGGTCTTAAAAGCTCCAGTGGCGCAATTGGTTAGCGCACGGTACTTATAAAGCAGTATTTGTGAACAATGCCAGGGTTGTGAGTTCGAGCCTCACCTGGAGCAAATGTTTTTTCGTTTCTTACGTAAAAAAGAGGTGAAATATAGAGAAAACGTGAAGTTGTAATTTCTTTTGCAATCGAATTTACCTTTATTCTTCAAATATTCGTTACAGGTATTTCTTCAAGGAAATCTCGTGCCATTTTA